>CM037855.1:0-237109 GCA_021234595.1 Delia radicum | reverse complement strand
TCTAAAAGTTTGTTAAGAAAAAAGTAAAATAGCATACATTTTATGAAAAAATCGCCAGGATATCGTTATCCTTCCTGCAATGGGTACATTATTTTAAACTTTAGGGAAGAGAATTAAATTAATATATTGAATATACAAATTTTTCGTGAACACTGGCCCTAAAAAATTGTAATACATTTTTTTCTCAAAATCACAAAATACTACGCGAATACCTTGAAAGCCGTTAAAAATGTATTAAAGGTTATACAATTTTGATTCAGAATTTATGGAGAAGCCCTGAAGGACGTAATAAAAATCATTACAAATTTAATGTAAACTTTTTTTAATTTGCATGTAAATTTCCATGCAAAATATTCAATTAAGCTGAATTTGGAACATATGTCGGTGTGGTCCATACACATCGATCGAGCCTTGAAGAGCACAAATCGGACTACGTCTAGTTTCTAATACGATTTTGCAGTATAGTGGCATGTGGTTTCTAATAAATATCACAGGTTTTATTCCACAACTTTGCCTGTTAAATTTTGTTACAACTACAAATTATCGTTTAGGTATAATAACAGTAGTTTAAGATGTTTCAAAATTAAACTGGTAACAGTAAAGACTTTAAAAGAAATCACATTTTTAAAATTTCAATTCGGTCTTAATAAAGTGGTGGCCAACTACCGTTATTATGAAAAGTTCTGGAATGACAACCATGTTAAAATACAAAGGAAAAAGTTATCTTATAAAAATATATTATTAGTTAAGTACTAATGAATAATTTTAAACTTTGGCAGAACCTCTGGCTTTGTAATGCATATTTGTATGAACTGGATTTTTACGGGAAAACACATTTAAAATAAAGTCTAATTCAAGTAATTTCTAAAGCACATGCAGTTTTTTTGTTTTTCCAATGCTTATTGGGTTGTGAGTACATCTTTATATTAAATATACAATTTACATTTAACTATGTAAAACAAAATTCGTACCATTCCAGTTCCATTTTAAGATTTTTAAAGCACTGCTCAAATTTATGCGCAAAATTTTAAAGTCATTTAATGTAAAATCCCTTACATCTTAAAAAACAAGCTAAATAATAAATTGCAATCAAAATACCAAATTATTTCACCACATTTTGTTTTTTAAGATTCTGTTAAAGTGCGGTATAATTTTGACACAACTTGTATAGGTAAGGTCACCTAATTGTATTTTTTTCTTCAAAGTTAAGGAAATAAGTATCTGCGTTTTTAAATTACAAATTAGTAAGTGCGCGATAATTTTGAGCATAGCTTTATTTTAATTTGAAATTGCAATATTTATGACAGCTGTCAACGTATGAATAAATGTAAATATTAACACCATATTTATATTAAGGTTTGGAAGTTACCAAACCGAGGAACATTTTTTTCTTAATATGTTATCCATAACTATGATTTTCATTAAACTGAATAATTTTTAATAATAAAATAAAAACATTTTTTTTATTTTATTAATTAATAATCATATAATTACAAATTATAACCAATTATCCTAACCGAGCGCTAGCGATAATGGTTTTCGGCACGTTGTAGCGAAAACAGAACAGTGTCTTTGGTGGGAATCGAACCCACGACCCCCGCACTGATGAGCTAGCACGCTACTGACTAGCCTATCGGGGCGCACAAATAAATAAAACATGGTTAATTGCTATGGTTTATGCATCTTTACTCAAACAATAATGAAATAAAAAAAATTAGTTTGCCATTTGTAAACTATTCGAATGAAAACGTAAGTTATACATATTGAATAAAAATGTTCACTGCTTAAAATAATTTACAGACCCTTTTGTGACTCTTTTATACGGCCTTACGCGCATACGTTAGAAATGACTTTATAAAACTTTTTTCCTTATTGTACTCTAACGGTTGATAGAGAGGACCCTCGGTTTCAAGGAATATATCAAAACTGTCATAGTACTAATAACTGCTTTGCCAGTAAATTCGATGAAGTAGCCTTGGAATCTTTCAGGGATTAGTGTAGAGTTCCATTATCTGCAACATATAAGAAATAGTAATAAAACAAATCGTGCGTAGCTCAGTATAAGAGCTTAATAATTAATCCTTTTTATATCTACCTCTAAACTTTCCAAAATTGTGAAAAAATATTTTAAGCAAACCCTACGCTGATGTTATCCTTACTTAAGGGATAAATAAAATGTTTAATCACATGTAGTCAACAAACTGAACTGAGTTTTAATAACTCAAAAACCAAAATTAATATTTGGCCAAACAAGTTAAAACGCAACAAAATTAATGACTTAAAATAAAGGGCCATTTAAAACTTTGTTCAAATTTCATTTAAATCCAATAGTGAATTAGTTCCTTCGAATCTCTGTTTATTTTACATACCTTTATTGAGGAGTTGTTCAAAGCATTATGATGGCCATTCCAGTGCACTGTTTTGTCCAGAAGGGTAAGTTTAGTGGAAACTTATTTGATACACTTATCAAACATTCCATTTTTGCCGAACTTAGAACAATAACGGCTCGAAAAAACTGCAACTCTCATCAGCCAGTTGTTGATTAGTTAGGGGACTAGTAGTTTGTGATCCTCGAATTCTTCCCATGATACAGCAGACCATTGTACCAAAGTACAGTTTGGTTTTAATACATTCCCTTCCTTGTTGTCCATATAGTCATCTATATTTTTGTTCATAAAGTACGTACTTGTGCTACCAAACTTAAACGGGAAAGCCAATAACTTTTGATTTTCTTAACGCAATCGAATGTAAAGTCTTTTAGTTTTTGAGTTTGCAAGTGATCACTCTTGACATCATTAAATGATGATTACCACACATTTGTTGAAGCCAACGGTAAGGTTTGCCCAAATTATTCTTACACATATATTTTTGAAATTCATCAATCGACAAGTTATGCTTTTGAAGCTGAATATAAAAAATAGAAAAAATCGATTTCGTTTCAACATCCATATATATTTTTAATAGATTTTGTCTCGCTGATTCCAAATCTGTTTTAAAATTATTCCATCACGTCACAGTTTTGAGAAAACCACGATTAAAAATGCTGAAAATTGCGCTTTTAGCCATTTTTTGAGCTGTGTGCACACCACATCCGAACAGGTTAGTATTTCTATTACGATGATGATATATTTTTACTTTTTTTCTCTTTAAAGAGTTAACAAACGTTTAAAATTTTTTTAATTACCCAACAAAGCAAGAAATGATACTGTATCATTTATGATATCGTTTTTAAAAAAAAGTGAATAGTTTTTTTCGATATTCCAAAAAAATTTAGTTTTTGGAAAAAAACTTCAAAGTTTTTTCAAAATAATTAAATCAAACTTCAAAACTTTCATTAATTCTGAAAAATATTTAACTAAATTGTTAAATAAGAGATACAATATCTTTGGGAACAATTTTGGTAAGTAAAGGTCCACATTTAATCAAAATACAGCTAACAGTAAATATTTCTTTTCAGGTAAAGAATATCGGTTGTTTCCATCTGTTTTCCCGCTGACTGCTCCTATCAAGTCGTTAAAGATGTTTATTGCCAAAGGATCATCGTGTAGCTATCTACGAATACATCTTTAAAGGGAGCCAAAAAATATACCCTGAGCTTAAGAACATCCTCATTGCAGTCCCATTTCTCCCGGGCTTGGTTAAGGAACAATAAGCCCGACACATTACTGCTGGTACTTGAGCAATGAAGGTATTGAATTCTTGCGCAGTTATTTGCATTTTTCACCCAGCTCTTGTTTCCTAAAACAGCTTGACCCGCAGATGCTGCTGCTCCCCGCTCAGGCGATGCCAGCGAGACTGGAGACCGTTACTGATGTGCCACTGCTGGTAATGATAAGAAAGGGTTTGACTATTGTTCCGTGCTTAAAATACTCATTTATCCGTTTTTATTACTTATTTTAAGTGTATTTTTATAACATAGTTTTAGTTATTTCTTATTTTGAAAAAAAATAAAACGCATAATAAAATATTTTAAACAAAGGTTATTATAAGAAATATATTATTATATATTTATATATTTATATTAAAGATATTATTTTAAAATTGTTAAAGTATCGTATATGATAAATTTAACGATAATATAACGACAAATATTCTGGAATATATCGAAATTTTTATCGCGCTGCCTTAAACTTTGATATCATAACGATATCGTCATTTCAGGAATAACGATATCTTTATCGAATGTGTATTTTTCTCCACATACCTATTGCTTATGAATCTATAATGATATCATTCTCGGGCAAACTTATCATCGAAATGATATCGTTTGGTTTGTGGGTATAGGTAAAACTTGCATTTGGAAAATACTCCATCAAAAAAATTACCAAATATTACATTTTAAAAGTAGCCTAGGTACTCAGCTTCAAAAAGAGCCAAATAGCCATTTTTATTGCAACTTTAACCGCGGTTTGCTTAAAATTGTGAGGCGATGGAAAAATTTGGACGCCGGCTTTGCAATCAGAGCATTAACGAGTATATGAATCACATATCGGCATTCAAACCAAAAAAGCTTGTCAAGGTGTGTAATTCACATAAAATATATCACTTACGTTAAAACTTGTTTCCGGATATGGTAATGTTTCACCCAAATCATCTTCGTTTATGAATTTTAGAAAATCTTGCAAAAAATTACTTTCCATAAGGTTTGTGCTGTTTTCATTTAAACGAATCTCACAGTGTGCTGTAGCAATCTTCAGTAAGGGCAAATAGAATATCCTTATAGTTATATAGTCATTAATGAAGCTTGTATCAGAAAACTAAAAAGAGAAAAAATGATTACTATACATCTTGTCGCGTTCTTTATTGATTTACCTTTAATTGGAGCGATAGTGGATATGATCTCATCCAATATAACTGTTCTGGTTGTTCGGAGGTATTTATATTTTTTTCTACTTTCATACATTTTTACATCATCTTCTTGTCCAATGACGGTTAGTTCAAAGCAAGCCTCTAGCATTTCAATTGCTCTTAAATTAACATAGGTCAAATAGAGGGGTTGTGGCAACATATGAACTTTGTGTTCTAATTTCCATTTTTGCTCTATGGGCAACTCTAGAGCTTCCTGTAATGGTCGGGTGGCCTTTAATAGGGTACGTAGTGAGGGAGCAAATGTTGACAGGTTTTCCATTTTAACAATAATTTGGTTAAAGACTATTGTCTTGTCATTCAACAGTTTGCTATAATCATTCGACAGCTTTTTACGCAAATTGAGTTCTCTTTCTAAACGTGCTATGCGATCCTTGTGACTCAGTCTGCCTCGGTTACCAAGACAGATCTCTGTTCATAGATGTCAATGTCTTCATCTTGACTTTTAAACTTGTAGCAGTGTTTGATTTCCCGTTTTAGGTAATTGACTTCGTAGAGGAGATTTTGCAAATGCAAACGATTGCAATCGACTAAAGTTTCTGGGCTTGCAATTCTTCTCGACCTGAGCGTACCTTATACTTGACCAAACGATTCACTTTCTTTATCAATACGAATTCCAACGAACCAATTTTAAGCTTTTCATCCAGGTCAATTTTCTGAAATATTGCAACGTTACAAAAAAAATCACTTATTACTACTTCACTCACCGTATCCTTTGTGTTGTTTTTTGCATTCAAACAATAAGTAAATAACTGCTTTAAAAGTTCAAAGTTTTTATTGAGAATGTTGGCCATAATATTTCCCGTAAACTACAGATTATATATAATCTGTGCCGTAAACTATATTCTATATGAGCTCGACAAATTTTTCAATTTAATTTTATTTGAGACTTAAAATGAGCTCGACAAACAAACAACACAGCAGGGAGTAGTGTTGTAAAAGTATTGAGTACCTCAATACCAACTGGTTTACCGGTTGTCGAATGCAAAAACGACACACGCAGAAAAACGACGGGAATGTTTTCGAAGTGCTTAGTAATTATACAACTACATAAGTTTCAAGTTTGTTTTATAAAGTTTTAGTAAAATATTTACACTCTTTTGTAAAATACATACATACATGACTAGTAAAACATTTCCAAAAAAAATTAATATATTTTACTAGAGAACTAATTTGAAACTTATGTGCTTGTATAATTACATAGCACTTTGAAAACATTCCCGCCGTTTTTCTCTGTGTGTATCATCATTAAAAATGGTTTAAAAATTCCAAGATATGTTTTTTTTATTAAAAATGTTTAAATATTTTTTTGTGTTTGCTAAATTATTCAAATAAATAAACACAAATCAAAACACTAGAAGATTTCGGAAAGAGTATATCCAAAATGTTTAAAGCTTTTATATGCGTAATTTCTAAAAAGGAACTCTCTTTTTTTTGGCAAAATTGTTCATATTTTACCAAAAAAAAAGTGATTAAGAAACATTGTTAAAAAATTGCGCTTTAAAAGTAAATTTAGTAAATTTCTGTACTTTTTTATGGGCCTAAACCCGATTTTTTAAGCATATATCTGGTTGTGTGTAACTCAAAAAAACTAACTTTTTTTCTATTAACAAAAAGTGTTGTGTGTACAAACTGGTATGAGCATATTTTGGAAAAGGCTCCTTCAAAAGGTTGTGTGTAGTTTTTTTAAAAACCACGGACCGCTCTGTAACAGATTAAATCCTGATTTTTTTAAAATATTTTCCAAAAGATGACATTATTATTAAAAACTCCCTCGAGCTGGAATATTCTTATTTATTAAATATTGAAATGTCGAATAAATACAACTTCAAAATAATTTATATATTTAAAAAATGCTTTTCTTCAAATTATAAATATTTTTTAATCTCTTTTTTAATTACAATTTCCACTTTTTGAGACAAAACTTTCTTAACATTTTGTTAACAAAAATAAATTTTAAGACAATATTTCTTTATAAACATAGTTGTATTTTTGTTTTTCAGAGTACTATTTTCAGTATAGGGTACTCAGTAGTGGAATACTCAATACATTTACAACTCTATAATATATTTGTTTTTTATTATACAAGCACGGGTGGTGATATAAACAACATTAAGCAAGTAATTTATTTTACACCGCCATCTACATCAAAACTCGAAAGAAAAAGTAATTTATTTTAAAAAAATATAACACCTTGAAATAACTTTAGAAGATTTCAATTAAATTTCTACAAAGTTCATTGCAACCTTCAACGTGACATGGTTCATACTTGCAGTTACATTTTTCTCATACAACTGATATCATTTGTGGATTAACAAAGTTAGATGCATAATATCGTAATATTTTAATTAATTCATTAATCGAAACACGTAAAAGTTTATTTGTCTATAAAATTTGCATTTGATATTTCAATTTACCTTTATTACATAAGGCTATTCAAATAGAATTTTAAGAGATTTTTCATTAAAAAGAAATCATTTGGAATGGTAACTATTTCAAAGTCACGATCAACAACCACTATAGTGGACATACAAAAGTAGCAGAGATTAGATATCAATAGGGCAAGGAAGTACATTCATTTATAATAGTGTTTTTTATTTACACAAAAGCCTTTGCCAATTTTGTCTTCGTCACTCAGGGCATCGAAACTACTAAAAATTACACTTAAAACAACTACAAATGTAAAAAAAGGCGATGACTACATTTGTCATGGAAATGGCTAAACATTTTAGTTATTATCAACTATAATAAAAATAACTACAATATTAGTAAAAATAACCGTCGAAGCAATAAAAACAACTAAAAAAATATTACTACATATATCAATTATTGTTGTATTAGGCGGGCTTAAGTCGATTCAGAAAATATAAAACTTATTTAATATACTATGTATATATGTTTACTATTTTCTGGAACCAAAAAAAATAAATATAATAATAAAAAATTTTAAAACTTATTTATACACTCATTTCATTATTTTTCACAGCTTTCTGCGAAGTTGCCAAAATAACTACACAAAACAACTCTTACTAAAACACGATATTTTTGGCTAGTTATGTTTTAAATGACTGCTAAAATAGTTATTTTACAATTGTCCATAGTAAAATGACTAACACTACAGTTAAGATTACAATTACCGTTTATTACACGAATGGCTGACATGTAGTTACGGGAAGAATTTTCTCTTGTATAAACAATATGCTTAAAATTATGCATTTTATACAGCAAAATATGCATTTTTAGCAAAATTTGCAAAAAATATGCTTTGATAGCAAAAAATATGAATTGACATTTTATTTCAAATTTTTGAATTTGTATTAAACAACAATCATGCATGACCATGAAACTCCCTAGCCCCTGTTATCAGATACAGTGAGTTCATACATATTCTTTTTGCTGAATCACGAAAACAAACCAATAAAAAAACTAACGTCCGCAATCATCTTTCTTACTCTATCGACTGACAATTCATGTAGGTACTTATTTTACAATATTATAACATTTTTTTAGCTATACGTACATAAGAAAGTTAATTTTGACAATAATATTTTTTGTCACTTTACTATCGTATATATATGTAGCTGGTATATTTCCAGATCTATTCGATAAAGGAAAGTAAAATAATGAATCTAAGAGCTTGGTCCGCTGTTTGGGTGTATTTATTGGCTGTTTGCAGCAATGTGATATTTTGGAATTAATAGTGAAGTAAGTTTAAATAAAGTTTTCTTTATAAATCTAATAATCATTTTCTTTTTAAAATTGTTTTCTTTAAGGCATGATGCTGGTGCTGGGAATCTTATAACATTCTCACAATTTCTATTTATAGCTATCGAAGGATACATATTTACCTCCAAATTTGGATCCGTAAAGCCTGTCATTGGCTTTAAGGACTATGCCATATTAGTGCTTATGTTCTTGTTACTAGTGTATGCAATAATTATGCCTTCAATTTCAATATTCCCATGCCTCTGCATATGATTTTCAGAGCAGTATGTATAAGTAGTCATCACGAGACACCAAATTGAAAAATATGAAATTTTATATTATAGGGCTCCCTAATGGCTAACATGATAATGGGAATTTTAATACTCAAGAAAAGTTATGGCACTTCAAAATATCTATCGGTGTTATTAATAACAATTGGAATTATAACTTGTACTTTGGTATCAGCTACAAAAGTGGTAAGATATTAAATAAATGTCCTGGACAGAAAAAATTAATTTTGTTATAGCTAGAAATTTGTTGGATGATTTGTAAAAACTTGATGTACAGACTGAAACTTATATATGGTTTGAGATTTTATAAATTGTTATGCCCATGGAGTATTTTGTTGGTATTGATCTAATTTGTGACCTTGTGTCAATATAAAAAAAACGTACTGTGGACGTTTGAATCTTTAGGAAAACAGATAAGTAAATTTTTAAAGCTTAGTGGGTGGGAAATTGTTGTGATCGTTATGGACATATACTGAAGGATTTTAACTTGATCGAGTCTCTTAGAAATCCAAGTATTTTAAATAAAATTGTACACGGATCAGAAGCTAACATTTAAGCAATGAAAGTCATTATAAAAATCGGACTACATAGTTCAAAGGTGAAACCAATTTTGTATACAAATTATTTACTTTAGTCCTTACTTAAAGAAAGCTGTTTTGTTCATTAAAAAAACTACTTAATAAAATAAATGTTTCTTTGTCTTACCATGTTTTTCAATTTTGATATTGGTCCACATTTAATATAGTTAAACGGCTTACTAGATGTTTACTCGATTGATCGCCCTATTAACCCATGATAAAATATGTACACTTAGGTCCAGTGCGTACAAGTGTACGAAAACATGTAGACTTAACCTTCTTGTACACTTATCCCTTTTGAATAAAAATCCTTAAAAAAGAAAAGGCGCACAAAGAATTGCAGTGCACTTAGTTAGCCGGAATTTACTATAATGAAAATGAAATAATTTATAACATTAATTTTAAATTTATAGGAAGATACCAGTAATCCCAAACTGAAAACAAACTCCACTGATGACGACAATACTCAGTTGTTTTTTGGTGGTGTGTGGGTATTGCCATACTGACTGTGCCCTCCTAATATCGGCATGCATGGGTATCTATCAAGAAGTATTGTATAAAAAATTCGGAAAAAGATCTCGAGAGGCTTTATATTACACGGTAATTAAGAAATTTACATGATATATACTTGATATTTATTGACCATATTCATTTCTTATTTTAAGCATCTTTTACCTTTACCCGGCTTTATGTTAATGGGAAAAAACATTTTCGATCATCTCGTGATAAGTGCCACCAGCGAAGCTTTAGTCATTGCAGGAGTAAATTCTTATTTTCCAGAACAAATTTTCTATTTAATATGTAACATGATAACTCAATATGTGTGTATCAGTTCAGTATACGTTTTAACAGCCGAATGTAGTTCGTTGACAGTTACCCTGGTAGTGACTCTGCGCAAGTTCGTCTCACTGTTGTTTTCAATATTATATTTTAAAAATTCTTTTACGCTCTACCATTGGGTTGGTACAATTTTAGTATTTACTGGAACAATTATATTTACGGAGGCTTATCCAAAGTCGCTTATTGCTACGAAGGAAACCAAAAAGGCCAAAACATCGTAGATTTAGTTAATTCTTACTGTACAAATTATATTTTTATATTAGAGTCCTAATCATAATTATTTTGACAATTAAAGAATTTATATAAATTTTGTAGTTTTGAAATTATGTCTCAATTCAAACAATCTAAATTTGGCAAACTATTATGACTTTGTTATTGAACAATTTTTATGTATCAAATAGATAATAAAGCAGTTAATTTTTTTCTTAAAACAACATGTATTTATTTTTTTTATTTATTTATTAATTCATCAATAACAAAAATAAAACTGTCAAAGTAATACGTTACTTGAAAAATGTTTGTTCTGATAAGGAAAGCTAGCAGCTAGTTGGTACTAGTTTATTATCTGAACCATGTTAAGTAGTAGTAAAGTAAATGCAATCTTTTATCATATTTTCTTTTGTTAATTTGTAACAAAAAACTATAAAATTTTATTGCTCGTTTAACAAATTAAATTGTTTTCAATCATCAGTGTTAGATAATACCAAAGTTTTTACTATAATATCCTTGTTGGTTCTACTCAAACGAAAGGTTGTATAGTTCTATTGGAAGGTCTTATCATTTATAAAAAAAAAATCATATTCCATCTAGTGTCTCTTTAAACAGACGTTAATTGAAGTTTTTTCTTTGTGTAGTGTCGATGACTTCAATGAACGAAATTTACTGTTTAATAAAATAATACGTTTTGTTTACAAATTGAAGCCATATGATCATGTTTCGAGGCATATTTCTAAATTTTTGGAATGCAATTTTAATAATTTTGTTCGAATTCGATTGCTATTATTCTATCATAAAGTCATGCTCTCAAATTGCCCTGAATATGTACATAGACATTTTATATCATTTCATGTTTCATGTTCGTGTAGCTAAGTGTTGGAACCATTTACCCTTACCCCTTAGATCTTTTGATCTATCTTTAAAAACATTCAAGTGCAAACTTGTAGAATATGCTAGAATATTCTGTAAATGATATTTGATGTGCAAAAATTTTCAAAATTCTCTAAACTGCAATACATTTTGTCATGTGAGTTTATGCCATTTTCTTTATTCTTTAATAATTCTTTTAAACTTTTTCTTAAATTTTTGTAAATTAAACTTGCTATATACAAACTGTTTTATATTGTTAGAAAATAGGATATTTAAGGTTTTATAGTTTTAAGTGACATAATGAAGTTGATTGTTAATGTTGGTCTACCAACTATATATGGCCCGAAGGGCTCGGTTGGTTTTTTGAAATAAATTAAAATTAAATTAATTTGTTTACTCTTCACACCGAAATTCTTTAATAAAAATTTAAATCATTTGGTCGAAGTTCGTTACTATAATAAACATATTTGTTTTAAGTCAGGTCACTTAAAGCACTAACTGGTAAATGAAAAAACTTAAAGGTTTTTAATCAAATTAATTTAAAAATATCGTAATAATTTAATTCAATATGTTCCTAAAAAATTACCATGCTACCAACTACCAGAAAAATGTGCCAAAAGCGTTGTATTGTTGCTTTTTAAATTTCGACTATACATACATATAGTAATTTTAATGATTATTAACATATACTACCTACAACATTTTGTTTTGTCTTTCCCTCCATTTCTTAACATGCATGAAAAATAAAATAATTGATGGGAAAAAACTTGACAATTGCATTTAGAAAAGCTTAGATTTCCACTATATTGGGAATGATAATTTGCGTTTAAAAAATGTTTGGGTAACATTGTTTAGTATTACTATACCCCCGAAATGAGTCAGTCTGGTCGTAGCATAAGCTTTAAGATTTTACAACTTGTACGTATAATGATATTAAATATTGGAATGCGAAAATTCTTAATTATTTTGAACTCATTATAGATTGTATGTATAATGGCTCTGATTTTTAAAAAAATCACTGACAATAAGGCACGCATGATTTTAAAAATAAACCAAAAAACATCCAACGAGTGGAATCTTTTGCCTAACGTTACATGGTCGCAAGAGGGTAATGACTTTAGTATATTTACCTATGCTGGTTACACATTTATAATAGCGGTATGTTTATTGAACAGGTACGTATGAGTGTACATTAGAGTGGCATTTTTCATCTTTCGATTTTCATCAAAGCTTAACCCGCGGGGACCAACAATTGTAGTTTCCGGTTTGTTTATTTATTTTTCAATTCTTATAACAAAAATGTGTAGTGTCATACATAATTTTGAACCAATTTTGGTGTCAATAATTATTGAAATCGCACTTGTTGCTGATTTTACTAAAAATCGATTTTTTAGGGATGTGCGATTAATCGATTAATCTAACTTTCTGATTAATCGATTAATCAAAAATTCTGTTTAACCAGAACTATGATTAATTAAATACTTTGAATTTTGAATAATCAAATTTGAACAATTTTATTCAAAATTTATGTATTTTTAAATCCAAATAACAAACATAATTTGTAGAGCAGGAAAATATGCAAATACGTACAAGGATGTTTGAAGTTTTTTGTTGGGTATGGGTTTTATTGTCACGCTAATTATTGGAAAAAGTTTGGTCAGTCTTGTGGTTATGATAATATCATTCCGTTTCATCTCATGAACGGATACAACGTTTCACACTCGTGGATGAATGCTGCTTTTTTACAATAAATGTTTTATAACACAACGCTCATAATTTTGGTTATTTAACCCTTTCACGACTAAACTTAAACTGCTGAAAAATTATCATTTTTTTGCGGATATTTTGTTCACGATTTTAATTTATATTATAATTTTTTATACATTTTGTATGAAATTCAAAAATTTGCCAATCTACTGGCGAAATTTTGCGTTTCATACAAAATGAATGTTAAATTATTACACTGACTGCATTCAGTTATGCTTTTTTTTTTAGAATGATCAACTTTAAGAAAATGACTTCTACCATTGATACTCTATTCTTGCGCTTTGGTGTAATTATATTTATTCTCCAAGGTCAGTTTAATCATCATGGTTGGCAAACACTACCTTTTCATTAAAATGCCCGTTGCTTAAAACGCCCACATCAATATCGATATGAAAATTTTAAAACTACGATTACATGTACCTTCTATTATCACGGCGTGTATTTCAACATTTTACCTATTAAATTGTTTTATATCCACAAATAAAAAATCGGCGTGTCGGTATTTTAGCGGTATTTTCGCTTTAGGTAAAGATATTACAAAATCAAATCGGCCAAAAAAAAGAGACATGGTTTAATGGAATTGCATTATTAAAATTTTCATTTTGGTGTTGATGTAACTGTGGTTGCTTTTCATAATAAGAATGAAAAGGTATTGAATGCCAACCCTGGTTTACATTGAACAATACAAATGTATTGCGGCATTTTGAGAAACAATTGTGGTATTTTTATTTTTTTATTTTGAAGGTGTTATGGTTTTCTATACAGTTGAATATGTGCCAGACAACATTCGAATTAATGCGTTGGTATTGGGTAGCCTATCATTTTTAGTAGCTGTTTTGTTTTTCTTAGAAGATTGCCTCATTTCCAAACAACTTACACAGATCAATAAGCTCATACAAACGGAAACACTTGTCGGTTTAATATTGTGAGATTAAAGTTTATTATAATATTAAGCGTTATTTTTTCCAGAAACCCATTTCATCGATCCCCCTAAATAAACTTGAGGACAATATTCTGCATACTTATGTTTAAACAAAAATATTTATACGTTTTTCCCATCCGCCACAACATGTAGGTACTATGAGAAATGATCACAATGATGTCTACAAATCGCAAACATAAAACTTTATAGACAAATTACAACCGTCATTAATATTTAAAAATTAAGGTCTAAAGTGTTTTACACACACTTTCAGTATTATTGACACAGTTTTTGGTGCTTTTTTATATTTTTTTAAATTAAATTTTTTAATTTTGATTGCGTATATTTGCATTAACTCATTCATCAGGGGTGTTACAGCGTAACTCGATTCGAAAAAGAGTTTTCGAATACAGAAATCTTTCAGAAATTTCCGAATTCTAAAACTTTTTCGAACCGAGTTACGCAGTAATCCAGAGCACATACTATCAGAGCATGTTGCTTAATAAGTTTAGAGATAATAGTCACAAAATTTTTCATACAACTATCATCACAATTTTTTTTTTTTAAATAAACTTTTATCACTCCTTTTTATTAATATATTTTTTTTTGTTTATTTTTAATATTATTGTATTTTAATTATTATCTCATTTTTTATTATTTTTATTTATGTATACCAATTATATCAATTTGACAAACAGTTAAATTCAAAATTTATATGGGAAACAACAACAAATGCGTCAGTTAAAGACGCAGTCAGCAAACGTGACATTGTTAAAATGAGGCTAAGGTTGAAAGAAAAAATATCGCTATAATTTTGGGAAATTTTCTCATTAGTTAAGTTTTATTAAAAGAAAATCAAATTTCCTTAATATTATTTAAATAAATGTATGTTTTTATATATGTATATATATTTTATAAATTTCATTTTGTATGTATTGTAAATGCTGAATATGAGCATTCCTATGTGTTTGCGTGGGTGTTGGGTAGGTATGTGATTTTTACAATTAATACAACACTTATTTCTTGCTTTTCTTTTTCTTCTTCTTGTCTGATTTGTTCTTCTTTTTGCTTGACTTTTTACCACTATCGCTGTCGGGAGACTCGGAGCGTTTTCGCGATTTCTTTTCAGATTTAGCATGCTTTCGCTTACGATCGCCATCATCTGAGTCAGAGCTAGAAGAAGAGATACTCCTTTTTCTTTGAGAAATTGGGGAGGTATTCGATTGATGACGTTTGCGTGAAAAATTCTCGTGCTCGCGATGATCCTTTTCAGACGAATGTGGTTTCTCTGGTTTTGTCACTTTGTGATCTTTACTTTTGCTATGAAGGCCACCGCGATCTGCAACGTATTCGTGGCCTCGGTCGCGTGTTCGTTCACGATTCTTATCTTTTTCGTGTTCTCTATCTTTCTCCCCATTGTCCTTTTCCCGATGTCGTATTTTTTCTTTATCCCTAACGCGATCTCTGTCCCTTTCTTTCTCTGATTCTCTGTTTTTTCCCCTATCTCTTGCCTGACGATCACGCGAGTTTTTCTCGAGTTCATTTCTTTTGCTGATAGCAATCTTACTGTCTAGGCCTGCCTTAGTTCGCCGTTCATGTTCTTTATCCCGATCTGTTGGATAAGACTCCCTCCGCGAATCGCCAACTTGTGAAAGAATGGGTTGACTAACTTTACTACCCAGCCGATCTTTAATTGATTTCTTTTTTTCACTACTCTCACTTTTTACTTCAATTGATCGTTCTTTACTAATATTTACAGGCAATGTAATTTGTATGTTTCGCATATTATCGTTATCATCCCCATAACATTTCGAGGATCTTTCTTTTGAAACGGATTTCTTGCGAGCTTCTAGTGGCCGTATAGCATTGATAGCGCGTGCAAAAATTGCTTTTTCAGCACGTACAATAACGTCATTTGTCACTTTGTTGTCTGTGTTATTCTGGGACAACTTACCTTCGGATTTATCTTCACCGAACTGGGCGGCAGAGATCACCGGATCTTCCAGTTCCCACTTGGATGCTTCAGGCACAAGTTTATTTGAATTGTCCCTATGTTTAAAACTGTTATCATCGAAATCGGTCTCATATTCGTGAATATCCAATACCGCATCAAAAAACTTAATATCAGATGTTGGAGTTTTATCTCTATATTCAACGGTTTGTTGTTTGGGAGTTAATTCAATCGGTTTAGGACTAGAACCCTTCTGATCGTTCTTCGGTGTAGCATTAGGAGGCAGTTCTTTCTCCATACTATGATATTCACCCTCCTCTTCTAAGTCGTCTTGTTTAACAATTTCATGATCCGATTTTGTTTCGATTTCCAGACTTTGGGCTGATACATTGTGGTCTTCCTCTTGCTCTTCCTCTTCCTCTTCATCGTCTTTGTTTGTGTTATCTCTTTCTTCTTCTAATTTTTGGCGGTGTCGTTCCTTTTTAGATTTTTTCTCCTTTTTAATCTTTTTACGCTCACTTTTATCTTTTCGTCGCTTTTTGCGTTCTTTCGATCTTTTTTCTGATTTTTCTTTTCTTTCCTTATGATCAGTTTCGGGAGAAGTCTGATGCATATCACTTACTAACTCTTTCACTCTGGGTGGTGTCATACTGCGTCGCTTGGACTCGTGTTCATTGAGTTCCTTGTCTTTTTTGCTGTTGCGCTCTTCGCTCTTATGTTTGCTTTGCGACGACAAGGCATTGTCACGTTTTGAATGACTAACACTTGGCTTACCCTTTGGTGTAGTACTTCTATGAAGTTTTCTACGTTTTTCAATCGTTCTAATACTTGATCGAGAACGTGATCTAGAACGAGATCCAGATCTACTTCCGGATCTCCGATCAGTTTTTTTTTCCGATGTTATACACTTTGTTATCCTCCAAGTCCTGTGAAACACATTTCTCATAAAGATCAGGAGTATTGTTTCGCTGGGCCCTATCTCTGTCCCTATTGGATGACGGGGACGGTAAAGCATTATTACTATGGAATGGATTACGAGAAGGTTGCAATTCGAAACCAGGTGGTGGTGGTTCTGAGTTTTCATCATTTAAATTAAATGGTTTCCTAAAATGGAATTGAAAAATCATATAATAGTTGCCTAGCAAAATTACAGAAATAAGACATACCTTAAGTCCAAATTTCTCTCTTCATGGTCCATACGTTGTCTACTTGCACCTCTGGTATCAAATGTTTTTGTAGAGTTGCCAATACACCTACTAGGCTCCCTTTGACGTCTAAAATTTTTTATAAATATGCGTGTTAAAATAAATTTTTGTAAATAAAGTATGTGCCCTACCTATTGCCGTGAAATCCTTCTTCATGATCATCCAGTCTAGATTTTTGGTGATAATGATGCAGAGACCTAAAAATTGACCATTAATTACAAGTTCTTTAAAATTTGCACTGCGTCCGATACACTTACTTTTCATGAACAATATGGGTTTTGATATTTTGGGGGTGATCTATACCTTTTGCTAGGCGGTGATAGAGATCTAGATCTAAAAGTTAAAATTCCGATATTTATAAATAATACTTAATAGTTATTGTTAATGTTAATGTTAACCTGGAATTTCTTTCTAAAGACTTAGAACGTCTAGGTCTATAGCCCTGATTGTTGTCCCTATCACGTTCTCTATCTCGCTCCCGTTCTCTTTCTTTATCCATTACTTTGCCATAACGAGGCCATCTGCGGTCATTGTCTCTATCTCGTGATCGTCCTCTTTTATCGTGATAGCCATGATCTTTTGCAGTACGATTGTTATACGGAGAAGTACGAAAATTACCTCTGATATGACGTTCTTTCGATCTTCTGCGGCGTTCAGGAGAACGACGTTCGTCTTTCTTTTTCTCTTTTTCTTTCATAATGCGATTGAAGGCTTCTAATGGATCGTCAATTATTCTACAAATATTTTATATCGATTCAATATATACTGTCCAATTGGTGTATTATATTAACAAATTACTCACCCAACTCCAACTTTAGCTGCAACCTCTTCATACACAGATGCTATGTTATTAAAAGGGCGCATTTGATTTTCAGGTTCCCTCATAGGATAATTGAAGCGATTAGGCATACCAGAGTTAGGAAAACGTTGATATCTGTGAAATATACAAAAAGAAACATGCATATGGTACAAAATGTTAGGAGTTCTTTAATAATGAAGAGGTTTACAGTTGTAAACCGATTTCCAGGTCAAACAATCGTGTCTTTGATATAACTTACGGTGTAAAATGCATTGTTATCCGCAACTTAATCTACAAAAACTTACCATTTTCCACCCAATGTTAGATGTTTACAAAATTATTTGTCCTTAGTCATTAGATTAATTCATTTATATTTTCCAGTTAATATCTTCTTTCGGCTATACTAGTACAACTGTTTGTTATATACATATACATATACTTAATACTTAATTGTTTAGAATCAATTTCCAATCATATTTCCAAATTGACCTAATGTATTTCAAAATTTTACAAATATTTATTTAAAACAAGAATATGCATTAAAATTGGTTTTACCGGCAGTGTATATGTTACAAATGAAACAAAAAAATAATGAAAAGAAAAAACATTTAGGGCGAGTAACTTTTCGAAAAAATTACATGAGTTTAACTTTAACCACAGATATATTCATATAAATTTTACATTCATAACTATGTTTAAACCCTATACTTTGGTTATTTTCAGATAAGTTAGCAGGCCTTAGAGGTAAAATAAAAATTTAAGATGAACCACTTTTTGGGTATAAGAAAGAAATTGTGTGGTAAAATTAAAATTTTGAGGTAAAAACTATTTTTGTAGTAGAAAAAATGTTGGAGTTGAATTTATAATATTACTCTAGTACTCTAAACGTTGCTGAAACATATGACATACAACTTTATACACCAGACGCTATTATGGAATTCTACTATATACAGCACTTTGTATGGACAATTTAGAGGTACCTTCACGTTTTCACTAATAACTTTTTAACAGCTGGACCGATTTTGCTCATTTTCAATACCAAACTTTTCACCAAGATGTCTATTCATCTAGGTAAGCAGTCGCGAATGAGTTTTCGCGCCGTGATGCCCATTTTAACAGACAGACGGATATCGCTAATTCGACTTAAAATTCAATAAGGATCAAGAATATATATACTTTATGCGTTCTTAGTAGTGTTTCCAATTATTCTTATTTCTTATTTAATTAATTTTATTGTAATTTTAAAGCCCATGGGGCCAATTAAGCAAAATTACAAAGACAACTTAGCTAATGTGCATAATAATAATAATATATTAAAAATACAAAAGAATATAAGAAACCCACTCAGCGATAGTTATTTTATCAATGAATAAAAGTATTTACTTCATATTATAAACTCTGTTAATATCTGAATTATAGGATCCTCATGCTCTATTTAAATAGACAATATTTACAAGTCGATGTTTTAATTAAAAAAAGTATTGAGAAATTATGAATCTGTGATTCGACCTAGGCGGTTAGCCGGTTAAGGCATTATTTGAAAAATCGCTTAAATGGATTAACCGGTTAATCGATTATTCCTATTTTGTCGATTAACCGATGTAAAAAATATAGTTCTTTGGTTTTTATCAATAAAAATACAAAGATCTACTTTTTTTTTGTGAAATATCAAGTAAAGTTGACCGCTTAATAGTGGTTTAAAAAGTTCTTATTGAGGATGATTCAAAGTATCGTGCGATGTTTTAATGAAACATGCCTTAAAATCTTGGGATTTTATACTGAAGGAATCTAATACTACATTCATATTTGACCCCAAAATACGTATATTCGTTTTTTCAAGTTTTCGTTTCAAAATTTATATGGAATTTGAGTCGAAAACTTGAAAAAATGTATTTTGGGGCTCAGTTCGAATGTAGTTTAAGTGCCGTTAAAAAAAATGTTATCAGCAGAGCAAGTTTTTTTTTTGACATTTATCATTTAATCTTTTACAATCATTTTTTAAAATTACATTTTTTCAAATCTTACCACAAAAACCCATTTTTGGAATTTTTTTTCGGATTCATATTAATTCGGATTAATTCGTAAATTGGTTAACAGTTATGTGACAACGATGCAAAACATATTCAACCTTGTCTTGAAATACATTGAAATATTGGCTAACATTAATTTGAGTTTTTTAAAAGTCAAAACAGAATAAAAAATTGTCAATCTAATAAAATACATTGCCCAGAGGCTTAAGGATCGCTTTAACTCGAGTTTAAAAGAATTTTGTGACATTTTATATAGCGTTTCTTTTTTCTACGTTTTTCTAGTAAGTTTTTTAGGCAAAGTTATGAAAACTGCCAAGTTTTGGGAAAAAATCCATATAAAAAATGTAACCGGTTAATCAACCTATTTTAATTATTTGAGTTTTAAATTATTTGTTTCGACATTACCCGAAATAGAGGCGATTAATCGAGGAATCGGTTAATCGATTAAAATTTCATGATCTCTGTTTAAGAGGTCTTTCATGGTGAGGATTGCTCATTGCTGAAATTATTTGCCTTATGATTTACGAGTTTTTCTCTCACTCCAACAATGTTGTTAGACTCAAATTACGGGAATATTTCTCGAATACGATAGTATAAACCTGTTTTCATTTAACTTTATATGAAAGTTTGCATTGCTTTTTTAAATTTGTATAATGTTTTCATAATATGGAGTTTTGGATAATGTATGGAATGTGTGGGCTGGGCTGTTGCTGATTGTTACCGGCCTATAATTCTTAATTCTAAACTCTTAGTTCTTAATTGTTTCTTTTTTATATATTTTGCGGCCGAGGAGCCAAAACAGTTAGGTTTGATTTTAGGTGCAATGATTTATGCATATAATATTTTGTTATTTTATATATAAGTTTTAAGTTCTTATTCATGATTGTTATTGCTATGTAATACGTTTTTTGACCTTGATGGCTTTTGTATTACAATATGGATTTTAAAATAAATAAATTGGAAACACTAGTTCTTAGCCCTATATTTCGATGTGTGGAGGATATAAAAATTTCATTAATGTCCGCTTATATTATATATAATATAACTCTTTTCCTGTCATTTGAAAACATTATGTAGTATGTGTAATAGGCCGGGTCGATTTGTATGGAGGCAAAAAAATCGCTCAACGTTCAAGGAAAATCGTATTCTAGGGATCAAAATAAGAAACTTTGCCGAAGAAACCATACCTCTAAAACGAATTCTGATGTCCCGACTTTTGACCCGTAGGGTGAAGTTTTGAAAAATCCCACTTTGACCCATATAATTTATACATTCATCTGCTAGAGCGTCTTCCGGAGAAGAAATAGAGACCCTAATTTTGGAAAGACTCCTCCTACTTTCTGAAATATCTCTATTCCGAGATTTGTACATTTTGCTATAAAAACACGGCTAAAAGGCCCTCTTTCAACTTAAATTTTAACCCCTTAACGGTCACCTAGAATGATGATTTATGCATTAATCTGCTAGCGCGTCTCCCGGAGAAGAAGTAGAGATTCCACCTACTTTCTGAAATGTCAATGTGGGCTTTTTCAAAATTTGACCCTATGGGTCAAAAGTCGGGACATCAGAGTTCGTTTTAGAGGTATGGTTCCTTCGGCAAAGTTTCTTATTTTTATCCCTAGAATACGATTTTCCTTGAACGTTGAGCGATTTTTTTCATTAATTCACAGAATTTGTAGCAAATATATAACATTTTGATGTTTTATTTGATATTGAAACATAATTATTTAATTTTTTTAATTTATCGTAAATAAAAAATATTTAAAATTAAAGGAAACCCGTTCAAAATATATTTAAAGTTAAAAAAAATATTAGGAATTCAAAGACTTTTAATATTTTTTACTTTTATTTGATATATTATTTTTTTTTATTAATTCAATTAAGTTAATTTAAATTTGAAAGTTAACATTAAAATATATTAATTAAAATAACAAATCCTATTAAAATTTGTTAGTGCTTGCTTTTATAAAAAGAAACAGATGAATCCGCCTAAAATGAGTGTTAAAAACCTAAATTTTTAAATTTAATCCTTTTAATTTTGAAAAATAAAAAAAAGGAAATTGTTGGCCAAATTTCTGAGAAGTGCTATTAAAAAACAAATTGCATAAAAATGCATTTCTTTTTGACGCTCGAAAAAAATTTACTTCTGGAACGTTTTAACTAATCTTAAACTAGTTCCACAAAACTGTTAACTTTTTTATGAGCAAAAATGTCGCTAAATGATGGACAAAAACGGTATAAAGTAGAGTGCTTTTAGTTGCCGACAAAAATTTGCTAATGGTTTAATAAATATTTACTAAAAAATAGCGCAATTTTCGCTTGCGACTCGTTAAATATTTACCAAAACATAATATTTAACATATATCACAAAAGTTCAAGAACAAAACATATTTTTTGGGGAAATCTTCGGGATTTTAACTAAAACTCTATTCCTTTTGTATCTTTTACATTACATATACCCAGCAAACTTCTTTCACTGGTTCCACTTCTTTCGCTGGTTCCACATCTTTTACTGGTTCCATTTCTTTCACTGGTTCCACTTCTTTCACTGGTTCCAAAGTTTTAGTTGAGGTACATTTTGGGACATTTTGAAAGTTGTTCTAGAACAACTCTAAAAAATCTATATTTTCCTATTCTTAATACAGTGATTTGGGCCCCCTTTTCATTTCAGTCTTAATAGTTTACTTGTTCATTGCTTCCCAGCTTCAGTTAAGGACTATTTCTGGATTTGCATGTATGAAAATATTTTTTAACGCATTTTCTTCTACCGTAAATTTTTTATTAATTTGATTTTAAAGTATCAATGAAAGTGCCCTAACAAAATTCGTAATTAAATAATAATCACTCCTTAAGGGTATTTTTCTATACATTATACAGAAGTAGGTATTTATAGCTACCGTTACCACTAAACAAAAAATATTAATACTTTGCACTCATGCAAAATAATATCAAAACATTGGCTCTTCATAGAATTTAAAGATGTGGGAATAAGCTATGAATTGTAGCTTCATATGGACGACTGCCCTCCTATGCCCTCACCGATTAAAAACCCAAATTAGAACAACTTTCAATTCAACAGTATTTCCACTACTCCTTTTTTCTCACTATTTTTGCTGGGTAGTTAAACTAAACAACTAAAAGCACTTTCTTTTATTCCTATTTTGTAATTACCTTTCATTTCAGCACAATTTTTGCATATAAACAATCTTTTTAGTTTGAAAATATATTTAACTAATTAACTAATAAAATTAATTTAAAATATTGCAAATATATTTAATGATTACAAAATTAGTTCTTAAAATAGTTCTAAAATGACTCAAAGCGTTAGTTGTGTATAGCATGCTAGAACTTATTTATGTAAGAATAGGTTCTAGAACCGTACAATAGAACCAGTTCCTAGCGTAAAAATTCCAAATAAAAATCACGGATACAAGAACGGGTTCTAGAATTGTTCTATAGAACTAGTACCTGTTCTTCAAACAATCCTTAGAACTAGTTCTATATCGAGACCTTATATTCAATACCCTCCATTAACAAAAAGACATTTTTTCAGGAGAGGCAAAAAATGATTTATGTCCAAACTCCTAAAGTATGAATCAATCTATCTTCTACAATATTAGTTAAATAAGACTACTTAATCCTACGTATAAAAATTATGTAATATTTTGCGTTATTCGCGTCGCTATGGTTGATAGAGAGTATATAAATTAAAAAATTCAAATATTTTTTGGCTGAAAAAGAATATGGCACAGTAAAATAAATTAAGTTTCAACGTTTTCTAACTTATAACAGCTAAATAACAAAACAATTAACAAGAAATATGACAATTCGACATTGCTACAAATCTAACGATTACTTTGAATTCATCTGAACTAAATTTTCAGAAAAGTAATGATATTCTGGTGGTAGAACCAAGGATTTTATATATAAGGATCGACAAAACCCATCAAACAAGACATCACAGAGGACGTCAAACAAAAAATTTGTCAACGTGTCGAGATATCCTGGTTCGTAGTCAAATTGTTACTGTGTAATGAAAACATATTGAAGTTTTTAAAATTGAAAGTATGTGAACTATGAGAATTTTGTAAAGAATATTATGTAAATAATGTAAAGTATGTTAGGTAAATAATGTAAAGTATGTTAGGTAAAGATGTAAACAATGTTAAGTATGTAATGTGAATCATGTAAACAATGTATGAAATAACAATTTAATTTCACTTTAGAGTTTTTTTTTCGTTCCACTGTTTTCACAGAGGCAGGATATTCTGTCTGAAAGAATTTTCTGTTTGATGTCCTGTATGATATCTAGGCTTCAAATCTTGTTGATGTTTCCATTTACTATGCGGAACGTTACGTTGACATGTATGTAAGTGTTTTTTTTTCAGTATGTCCTGTGTTCTTTAATTCTGTTGGGCAAGTTATTTTATTCTTCATCACAATTCACTTTTAATTTAACATGAACATGTGGTAAATACTTTAAGAGTTCTTAATTGCGCAACTGTTCGATAATTTTTGGCTCGACCAGGTCTAATGCTCATAAAGCGAATAATTGTAGTTTTAAAAATATTTAAACATTTACCACAATTAAAAACATATCCTACAAAAATTTTACTTAAATTAAACAAAAAAGTTTTTTGATTCACCATTGCAAGTACAAAAAAAAACTAAAATTATACCAAGGACCATTTTGAAATAATAGGATAACACATATCCAAAATCAATATTTATTACAATATTAAAAAATCGCAGCGGTTGAATTACAGAAAATGTTATTCTGTAATTTTTTAATATTTGACAAAAGATACCGACAAAAGTTGTTAATTTGAATTTTATTTGCTTGAATTTGAAAAAAAATTATGTTGATAGTTAACGAACAAGTATCGTAAGAAAAAATTAAAGAATAATTCTTTACGAATTATGTTCTAAATTATCGAATTTTGACATTGTAACGACCGAATATTGTCGTTAATAAGTTACGGAATCGCACTACTGCACTTCAAAATCCAATGATTTAATGCGATTTCTTAAAGAATCCGTAAAATGCATTTTAAGGCACACAATAATAAACAAGCATTTAAATGACCTCGATGTATTAAGTACAGTTGTAGTAAAAAACTTTGTTTAATATATGTAGTAATAAAACATTTTTATTAAGTCGATAATCTTAATGTGGTTGATAGAGGTTATGGTTGATAGAGAAATCACAAATATTAAAAAAATACTAAAATTGGTGTTTTTCTCACTGAAATTTTTGTCAGAGATGTAGCTGTCATCAGTGAACAGTTTTCTGTCAAAAAATTATTTTCAAGAAATTGGTTCATAGAGGGTATTGAATAAGTGGGTTTCTTTCCACCGCAGTCTCTCTCAATATGACCTTTTTATTTGTTCGTCAACTCGCACCGTGCAAATGAAAACATGCCCCGATTGAAAAAATGTATATGGTGCCAAATATAATTATATATAGGGCCATATTTATTTATATGTATATAGACCCACATTAAACTATATATAATTACATATGGCTGCATATTAAATTATATATAATTATAAACGGAATTGGTGGATATAATTATATATAAATATATAAGCTTAAATACAATTAGATATATGTAGCTAGATAAAACTATATCCGAAAAAAGGGTTTATCTGACTTTATATAGTTATATATAATTATATACAATTTTATATATTTATATAAAAATAAACACTTACATAATTTTCCAGATTTTGCTAAATTTTTGATTTCTGTAATTGCTGCTTTTGTTTTAATTGAATTTATTAATTGTAAAAAAGTTTGCAATAGATATATTAAATTAACAAACAATGCAAAAGTGAGCCAATGTTTTAATATTAAAACTCAAGATACTTTTATTCTCCTAGTCTTTTTTTGGAAAATTAAACTAATTGGGTAGAAGGGTATATTAAGGTGCCCTCTTCATAATCTTAGATGTCCATCCAAACTTGTATGTTTTCACTAATTTTTATTGAATTAACAAATATTTAGAAAAGTTAAACAAATATTAGCACACATTTCCATCTTATTTAAAGAAACTTTAGAAAATGTTATTTGTTTGTAAGGTATTTCCTTTGGGCTAATTTTAGTCTAAAAACTCATATTAAGGATATAATTTCTATCTATTGGTCTGATCAGTTTAAATGTTTTTTTGAAAATGTTCTTAGTTGCCCTGTATATTTATTACGTAAAAAAAAACTTAATAGTTCTGTAACAAAGTACAGTTTTTAGTTAATCGGAGTCTTGGTGCAAAATTGAGTCAGTGGTCTTTTCTAATACAATTTGAATTTTTAGAACATGTAGGGGCCAAAAAGTTAGACCTCTATGATTGTGAAGAGGACACATTGTCATACCTCTAATACGTAATTAGATTCTTTTTTCCAAAAAGATTTGGGAATAAATACATATTAATTTGTATTAATTTGAAAACATTGGCTCACTTATTCACCACAGTGTATATACATTTCAGAAAAAACTGCTAAAATTGGCAGATTTTTTTCGCTTAATATTAATAAATTAAGAATAGCAAAAATAAAACTGTTAACTTTACAATTAACTTTAACTTCATTGTAGTTATATTGGAGTCGAATTTTAGTTAGTTAAAAATATGACATTCAGCTTTTATTTGGCAATTGCAGGGATTTCCCTGCTGTTTTGGAGACGGTTGTGAATTTTACACTGGATAGATTGCATGATTGGATAATATTAAACGATTTTTCGATAAATGCTACTAAGACAAAGGCAATAATGTTTCGAACGGGTTATCGCAGAATTGCTTACCCTCGGATAGGAATTTGTGGAACCGATATAGAATATGTTGAATCGCTTAAATGTTTGGGTGTTGTAATTGACCAATATCTAAATTTTAGTGAACAAATTGATGTTGTTTCATCTAGGGTAACTTTGGGACTCAGAAAACTTTACAATTGTGGCTTGTATTTGCCTGTAAGGGTGAAATATATTCTTGCTCACACCTTGTTGATGTCGCATGTTAATTACTGCCTTGAGGTTGATTCTGGTACTTTCGGGTATAATATAGTGCGGCTTGAGCTAATTGTGAAAAGAATTGTGCGGTTTGTATATGGAATTAGATTTCGTGATCACGTATCTAGTGCAGTTATTAACTTTCTCGGTTGCCCCCTAACACAGTATATAGAACTTCGCAATTTATTGTTCTTTTATAAGGTCATTAGATCTGGTGTACCCAATTACTTACGTTCTGAATTTATATTTTCTAGGTCTGAGAGAAACCCTCAGATAGTTGAACCTCTTATAAACTATACAATCTTTGAACGATCTTTACTTATTAGAACTGCTAGAAGCTGGAATTTTTTGCCTTTGAATTTACGTACTTTTACATTATCGTATAATGTTTTTAGGAACAGACTTTTGTCACATTTCCGGGACACTGTATGAATGAGTGTTTTTAAATTGTTTTAGGTCAGGCTTTCTCCAGTATGGACTTTTTACATTTTCCTAGTTATGTTGAAACAGCTGAACCATATCCAAAAATAAAGTGTACAATTTTATAGCTATTGCTATCCTGTTCTAAGGATATTTTCGTATTTTTTTTTATATATATACATACTGTTTATTGAATTTAATATAAGCTATTTGTAAATATATTCTTGAATTTATGTAGCACACTAGCAATACGTCTTTGGCCTTTAAGG
The DNA here is from genome assembly GCA_021234595.1 of Delia radicum. NCBI lineage: Eukaryota > Metazoa > Arthropoda > Insecta > Diptera > Anthomyiidae > Delia > Delia radicum. The sequence goes on along the minus strand of CM037855.1, from coordinate 209,381 downwards.
CTTATTGTATTGCAAATGAATGAAAATAAATAAATAAATAAATAAATAAAATAACATTTTACTCTGCTAAAATTAGCAAAAAAATCTTACTTAATATTTGTAGACTAAAAACAGCATACAAAAACTGTAATATCAACAAAGTTTTTGCTATATTTATCTTAAATTTAGTAGAATACAAATATCGGCATATTTTGTAGATTGCTGTTTTAAGAATGGCAGATTTTCGTTCGCATTAAAAAAATCTTAAAAAATACTTTCGTTTTTTTTTTACTAATATTTAGCAAATGTTTTTGCTTATTTTAGTAGTTCAATTTGCTATTTTCAATAAATTAAAATTGAGCTCAAATATAAATAAATATTACTAAATTCAACAGATTTATTTTTGCTATTCTTATCTTACTAATATTTAGAAAAAAAAATCTGCCGATTATAACAGTTTTCTAGGCAACGTAATTTAAAACTAATGTTTAGGAGTTTAAGTAAACATTTTTCTTTAAATTTTATACTCAAAATAAATCAGCTCAACAAGCAAGTTTTGAATATAAAAATTATTTATAAAAATTGGACTATTGATCCAAGTAATTATTTTTGCTACACAATATATAATTATATAAAATTACATATATATAGCGTCATATTTAATTATATATAATTAATTGCAGAAATTAAAAAGTTTAAATTAATTTTTATCATGTTTTTGAATAATAATTTAATAAAATGTTTATTTATTTAAATTTTTTACGATAAAATAAGCAAGATAAAATTAAAATACATTCAATTTTAATAGAAAATAACAAAATAAAAAGTGAGTGTTTTAACCAACAATTTTGTATCAACATGTGCAATTTTTTAGTGTAAAAAAAAATGTTTTCATTATCTCGATCGAGTTTAGTTGTTAAGCATAAAAAACGCTGGGTACGGTAGCTTCTCTATTTGTAAATACTCCTTAATTGCATATAAGGTTTCGTTATGAAGTACATAGTTTTTTTTTAGCGCGAAAAGGTTATAAATACCATGCATAAACAAAAACAAAGCGTAACCGGTTTTAACCGCTGTTTTATAAAAACCTTAACCGATGCCGGTTTTTTAAAAATCTGATTTTTCGAACAACCCGAACCCCAGTTTTTTCAATTAGGTCTAAAAAAAAGATACTTCATTTAAGTTCCAAATCAATTTTTTGCAAAATCTATTTTGAAGTGACTTTATTTATTGTTTATTTGTCGAAACTTAACTCTATCAATGATGTCCGTCCATTTTTAGTCGGATACAATTGAACGGCTTATTGTAAAAACTCGATAATCCAAAATTGTATTTATTTATTCATAATTCAATAAGCATACCTTGGACGACGTCAACTACATTTCATAATAATTCCCTTGTGCAATTTTTCTATGTCATTAATAATTTCAGACCTACGCTCACTCTTGTGGGCTTAAACGCTTCCTTGAAAAACTTTAAATTTTGTCAATACCAGACATGGTACATAATACCAATATTTGTGTATTTAATTAAATTCCAATTACTTTTCTGTGTCTAATTACTTGTAATTGGGTGTAATTGAGTAATAGCCTGTAACTAAATACCCAGATTTTTTTACTAATCCCCCGCATTCGGTTCTATGCACCGGAACTACTTGGAGTCCACAAGACTGAGATCAAGGAATGCCAACGCAACAAACCAGCAATATGTATGCATGTTTTTTCTTTTATGGGGCAATTTCTTACGGCAAACTTGCTCCAAAGCCTATTGATACGTGCCGGAATTGAATTAAATCCAGGACCATGGTTCTGCTCAGTTTGCCAATCTCAGTTGCACCCTAGCGGAACATCAGTCAGGTGCAACAGCTGCAATCAGTGGGTTCATCTTGGAATCTGGTACGAGAATTAAGTGGCGAAATGTTGCACCAGCCAGGGTAATAGTTCAACGTACTCGGCATCGACAGTCTCGTTGATTTCGTCAGCGTTGTCGTCATCCTCGATAATGTCGTCGATCTCATCGGCACTACTGGCGCCGATTACGGTAACCCTTAGCCGCATGGCGATGGGTGATTTCAATGCCCACCATGAACTCTGGTACTCCAATTTGGGGGAAGACCAGAGAGTGATAGCTCTGGCGGAACAGGTCGATGACTCCACATTCTGCACACTGAATGATGACGCTCCCACCAGAATTATGGGGGAAACCACTAGCACACCAGATATTACAATTTCGAGTGCAGTTCTGATAAATTATGCCTCCTGGCGACTGATAATATACTAGGCCTCAGACCACCTCCCCATAATATATCAACCACAAAAAAGCCAACTGGTTGTCCTTCAGAGAGATCACCAACAGCAAACTTAATGATCTACCCACTCCAACCGACGAGAGCTCCGCGGAAAGGAAGTTCCGTGAAATCGTCAACGCAGAGGCGGCAAAACTCGCAGATGAGCGAGACGAGCTTCGTTCGATCAACCCCAGCGACCCCAGGATCGGCCAACTAAACCGGGAGATCAGCGAGCTTTTTTAACCGGCAGTATCGTAAGTAAACTTCACAATCTCCGAGTCTTTGAACCATTAGCTTCCAAGTCAACATAGGTTGCACAACCTATCAAAGGCGCTTGATACAGTCAGCCATACGACCCTCTTCAGAACCACCGGAAGGGGAGGAATTGATAACTTATGCTGACGACTGTACGATATTGGCGAAGGGTCTCAACGTTGATAGCTTATGCGGAAGGAATATACAGTTCCTTCAATTAAAGGAATATACAGTTGTCCCTGTAAAACCCTCGGCGACACTATTTACAACTTGGACGAAAGAAGTAAGGCAAGATATCAACCCCATAATATATCAACCACAAAAAAGCCAACTGGTTGTCCTTCAGAGAGATCACCAACAGCAAACTTAATGATCTACCCACTCCAACCGACGAGAGCTCCGCGGAAAGGAAGTTCCGTGAAATCATCAACGCAGAGGCGGCAAAACTCGCAGATGAGCGAGACGAGCTTCGTTCGATCAACCCCAGCGACCCCATGATCGGCCAACTAAACCGGGAGATCAGCGAGCTTTTTTAACCGGCAGTATCGTAAGTAAACTTCACAATCTCCGAGTCTTTGAACCATTAGCTTCCAAGTCAACATAGGTTGCACAACCTATCAAAGGCGCTTGATACAGTCAGCCATACGACCCTCTTCAGAACCACCGGAAGGGGAGGAATTGATAACTTATGCTGACGACTGTACGATATTGGCGAAGGGTCTCAACGTTGATAGCTTATGCGGAAGGAATATACAGTTCCTTCAATTAAAGGAATATACAGTTGTCCCTGTAAAACCCTCGGCGACACTATTTACAACTTGGACGAAAGAAGTAAGGCAAGATATCAACCCCATAATATATCAACCACAAAAAAGCCAACTGGTTGTCCTTCAGAGAGATCACCAACAGCAAACTTAATGATCTACCCACTCCAACCGACGAGAGCTCCGCGGAAAGGAAGTTCCGTGAAATCATCAACGCAGAGGCGGCAAAACTCGCAGATGAGCGAGACGAGCTTCGTTCGATCAACCCCAGCGACCCCAGGATCGGCCAACTAAACCGGGAGATCAGCGAGCTTTTTTAACCGGCAGTATCGTAAGTAAACTTCACAATCTCCGAGTCTTTGAACCATTAGCTTCCAAGTCAACATAGGTTGCACAACCTATCAAAGGCGCTTGATACAGTCAGCCATACGACCCTCTTCACAACCACCGGAAGGGGAGGAATTGATAACTTATGCTGACGACTGTACGATATTGGCGAAGGGTCTCAACGTTGATAGCTTATGCGGAAGGAATATACAGTTCCTTCAATTAAAGGAATATACAGTTGTCCCTGTAAAACCCTCGGCGACACTATTTACAACTTGGACGAAAGAAATAAGGCAAGATATCCCCCGCGTGCACCACTACAATTTGCAATAAGATGCAGAGTAGGAACAAGGTCCTCAAGTCGCTAGACAGCAGCTCTTAGGGTATGGACAAAGAAATCTTGTTGGCAACCTACAAAACAATTGGCCGGTCAGTGGTAAACTATGCTGCGACATTGTGCGAGTGAAACCCAGTGGAGAAAACTACAAACCTGCCAAAACTCAGCCTTAAGGACCATAACTGGATGCATAAAGATGTCCTCAATTCAACATCTACATGAGGAAACGAAGGTCCTTGCTGTTAAGGAACACAGTCAAATGCTGACGAAACAGATGGGCAACCCGAATTACCACCTTACGGATAATTATACTTATTGCATGTCACGTTGCTACAGCAACAACAATCCCCATGTTTGGTATTAAAAATTTTTCAAGGAAGCGTATGCTTACAAGTTCGAATGTAAGCCTGAAAATATTAATGATATAGAAAAATTTCACAAGTGAATGATTGCAAAATGTTATTGAATAGAAATATTCAGAGATCAATAACTTCATCCCATGATATTTTAAAATACAATTAAAAAATTAATATTGGAAATATAAATAACATTGAATAAATTTAGTGCTGAAGTAATACAAGCAAAAATATTTTCACCCATATGCATAGACACTAGGGTGACCCGAATAGGGCACTTTTTCGAATTGGTTGAAGGGATACACCTCAATCGATGCATATTAAAGAGCTGAATATGGGAAAATAACTAAATATTTTTTGAAGTGGATCTTCATTTCCATACTAGAGATTGAAGTTACTGAAACTTATACATTCAAATCATTAACATTACCATCCAAAATTTTAAAAATTGTAAGTACCGCCTTCTTAATAATTTTTTTTTTCGCGTGGCAATCCACATGATATAATGCAAACTAGAAAATTATATGTCTTTTAATTTTCGCCTAATATTTTAATACGGAGTATACCATTAGATTATACGACCCAAAAATAAGTTTACGTGTCCCGGGTTTTTTGTATGTCATTTCAAAAGTTTAAATTTTACTTGCAGTCTTATTAACAACTTAGGGAGAATAACTTTTCTATAAATAACCAGAGGTAAACTTTAACCACAGATATATATAAATTTGACATTCCTAACTATGGTTAAGCCCTAAACTTTGGCAATTTTGAGAAAAGTGAGCAGGTGTTAAGGTTTTACGACTATTTAAACCAACAATTATATACGTTACGAGTTCTGTTTTTTTTAATTCTAGGAGAAATAATTCTCATATCCGACAGTCGACTATTGTCAATGTCGTAAGTTGTAGTTGTAAACTTTTTTTTATATATTTTGATTTAATGAAAATAAAGAATTACTACTATAAAAAATTAAAAAGGTAGTGCAGTTCCTCAATGGAAATTTGTGTAAAAGTTAGCATCACCTAGTTGGGATACATTTTTTAGATGCAGCTATTCATGTTCTGCAAGATCAATCACTGTTTGGTATGTCCGATTGGATACATGTAATAGCACGGAGACGTCGGTCTCAAAGTAGTCAAATAGTTTTTGAAAATTAAAAACAGAGTTATTAATATATTCATTAATATTTGCAATACAATTGGAATTCTCCGAAAATAATTTGGAAAATTTTAATATATTCCAACAATTGAAATCATGTAATGAAGACAATTTGAAAATTAAGGCAAGTTTAAAAAGAAATAATGTTTCGTCTAAGAAAATGACTCTATATATATAAAGACTTTTTAAAAACACATTTGGACAATTGTGGTAATAAACGTTTAAATTATGTAACAGTTCACATGATCAATAACAAGTAATTGTAATTCAATCAGACATTTTTATTTTTTGTTTGGTTTTTATATAAAGACATAAATAAGGATAAATCATAATTTTTAATTTATATTTTAACAAAACTTAAATAACACTATAAACTTTTGTAGGTGACTTACACTTTACTTTTAACTACATGTTTGTATTTCTATTAGGTTTTCTTACAAATTAAAAATTGTTTAAAGCTTAAATGTCATCATTTATCACAATAATTGTTTCTTTCCAAAGCATAATTGTTTCTTACAAAAATGTTTGAGGTAGATGGTACACATATGTAATCAATTGATTGCAAGATGCGCATAAAAATTCAACCATCACTTTATTATACAATATTTGATTGGGCATATTCATTAGATTACTAGTTGTGTTTAAGGAGACAAAGACAAGACACTTCCTGTGATCATAGACTTTAAATAAGTTTCTGACTTACATACAATTGCACACAATTCATTTAAAATAAATAGTACGTAGTATCAAATTTTAATATTTGTGGCTTTCCAAAGCACGCTTAAAGTTTTAAAGAAAATCAAATTGTTCTACAAAAAAACTCACTTACCCTGGTGCAACATTGCCAATAGGGTTATACCCTTGATCGTACGAGTTCATAACCGGCATTGGCATACGTAATTGATGTTGTGGATGTTGAGGAGGCATGTTCGGATGACCATATAACGGAGGACGATGCATATGATTATGAAATCCTGGATGCATATTCATTGCTCTAATAGGTCTTTGCTGCATATCGTAGGATTGATGGGGAGGATATAAAGGAACTGGAACCGGATTAGCCCCGGGTGGTTGTACATTATCCATGGGTTTAGAAGATGGCATGGCTCTGGTTTTATCATACACATAATGATCGTTACTGGCATTCTCGTGGTGGTCACGAGTTTTTTCGCGGGGTGGATGGTCCCAATCCTTATTAGCTTGTCCCGTGGACTCATTAGATCTATGGGAGCTATTATCTTGATAAGGTGAAGCCTAAATAAAAGTTTTCTTTTAGATTAAGTTCCCTTGAAATTATTTTTACTTCGACTCACTTACCTGGTGTTTATTTTTTGGTGAATTCTGCTCAATACCAGGTGGTTTCGGATGGGAGGCATGACGCCGGCTGAGATATTTTTCAGTACGAGTATCAGATGCGGACGGCACCTTTACTACTATATTGTCCTCAAAATCAGAGTCTTCATGAGCCGGACTGTTGCTTATGACATCATCTTTTTTCATATCAACTTTTTCTTCAATTTCCGTTCTTACTTCAACAGATTCTTCATTTTTCAATTCCTCCTCTTCATCTTCTTCTTTTGACTCTGGCTCAGATTTTTTCTCTTCTGTAGTGTCTGCCTCTGGCTCTTCTTCTGGAGGTGTTGTAGTTGTTGATTCAATTTCTGCCTCCTCTTTCTTTGGAGAGTCATTCTGTTTCAGATCTGCTGCCTCTTTAAGTTGTTGATTTGTTTCTGGAATATTATAGTGGATTTACACAATTTGAAAATATCGAAGTGAAGTGAAAAAATTACCTTTCTTTGCTTGACTACTGGGGTTGTAGCCGGTGCGATTTTTAAAGGCATTTACGGAATTTCTCAAAAATCGATTAGGTATAAGCGACCCTGGAGAGCTGCCTTTTTCTTTACAATCCGGACACTCGTTGTCTTCAGACTCAAGCAGAGCTGTACGCACACCTGAAATATAAAAATTTAAAGGCAACCCCTTCTTGTTTAATACACTTGTGAACTTACAATCATCACAAAAAGAGCTGCCACAACATGGTATCATTACGGCATCTACAAAAAGATCATTACAGATGCTACATATTAAATCTTCCGGTATTTCCTGTTTTTTTTCCTCCTGCACTGTTGCCTCCTGGCTTTCAATCATTATTGCTCTGAGGTAGTGTAAAATACGATACTTAAATGTCTTGCTGAATTATATGAGCTTATTTTTTTACCTGTCGTCTTTATCTCTAAAGGATTTTGGAATACCTGTAGTCCTTTTTTCTACAACGTGTTCTTTGCTTGTGTTAAAAGGACAGTTTTTAATCCAATGGCCTCCCTTCTTACACTTGTTACAGCGATATGACGAGGGAACTTCTCCGATTTGGGAATAGCCTCTGATCTTCTGGTAGCTATGAAATTAGGAAGCGTTAGTCTGTATTGTTTAACTTACAATATCTGTCGTTGGCTTTCTACTAACCTTTTCGGATCATATTCAGCAGTACTTTGCATCATCATAGCTTGGATTTTATCCTCTTCGCTCCCTTCCATCTTGGACAAATCGAAATCAGATTTTTCCACCTTTGATGGCACTCTAGCCTGAACCGGCTTATTCGAAGCATCCCACAGTTTTTTTGCCTGATTTGCCACGGGCACACGAGATATTATCAATGAGGTATTTTTTGGTATCAAACTAGAGTCATGCTGATATTCTACAATAATAAACAACAAACAAATCACAAAAATAGAGCGTATTGTCTTTTTGCTTCGCCACGCTTCTATTTTTTATTATTTATTACCTTCTTTAGTTTGGGCATTAATGATTTGCAAATCAAAATCTGTAATTTTACTTAGCCGCTTTTGTAGCAGTATGGCTTTCTTAAGGTCCGCCACAGATATATGCAAGCCATCAAATGTAATGGTGTCATAGTCGAGAGTACTTTTGAATTTATAATGCACAGACATCGTGCACGCACTGTCCAAAGAATTAAAACTAGACGAATACACAAATTTTCAGAATAGTTAAAATAGATTCAGCGAAAAAGAAAAATTATTATGTAGCAAGTCAGCTACATTTAGCTATTTTCGCATTGTGTAAAATAAATGAGTATCGAATAGAGATGTAGAAACTGTAAAGTAGTCGTTAACCGGTAAAATTTACAACACAGCTTATAGCCACACGCAGAAAAGAATTGAGAGAATAGTATCGAATTGCTTAGTAATTACACAACCACATAAGTTTTTTTTTTTACATAGTTCTAGTAAAATATTTACAAATTTTTGTAAAATATATACAGGTCTAGTAAAAAATTTCTAAAAAAACTCATATAGTTTACAAGAAATTTGTAAAACTAACTTGAAACTTATTTAGTTGTATAATTACTAAGCACTTCGATAATATTCCCTGTGTGCAAAGGCTCAAAAAATTGATTATAAAATTATTTTTTTTTTTAATACAGTGTAAAGTAAATAATGGAGTTAACAAAAATATTTTGCTAAAACAAGATGCGAAAATTATATTAACAACTATAAAAGGGGTGACTACATGTGCACTCTTCTTGAATGAAAGTAACCATTTATGGTTATCATCCTGCTCAACAGGGTGATATGGAATAGCTTTATTTTAGTATTGCAACCGCATGTTAGCATATCGTCGGCTTATTATTGGTTTCACCCATGACTTTACCTATATGGAAAAAATTTTAAAATCTACACGATACCAAGATATATTGATATATGTAGTCTTACTAGAACAACAACTACAACAATCAACTACAAACAATAAAAAAACAACAGGGTTTTGACATTTCAAATTACTCAAGATAGTCTTTGTACTGTCAAAACCATGTAAGAAATGTCAAATTGTCCGTACCCTATAAAAAAATTTACATATGTATTTATGAAATGTAAATTATTTATTTATTTATTTTTATTTATCGATATATGATGTCCTTAATATTTAGTGTGGTATCCTTTAGCCGCAATTACGTCTCTTAAGCGATTTTTCATAGATAAAGCCAGTTTTTCTGTGGTTTCTGCACCAATATTCTGCATTCTTGAACGATGACATCTTTTAGCATTTTTTTTTTTTTTTATTATTTATTTGCAATGCAATAAGCCACTTAGGCCAAATTGTATTGTTAATACATTGTACAAATTCATATAAATATTTACAAAATTTCTTATGTTATATGTAAATAGCCGTATATACATAAAAAAAATATATCCCTAAAACAGGATTATATAAAAAAAGAAAAAGTGTCTAATGTTTCAAATCGTATGCTTTAAATTTAATTTTTTGGATATGGCATAGGCACAAACAACGTCATTATACATCAAGTCCCTATCGATCACAACTTTTAATAATAAGAATTAAAAAATAAAATGATACAACTATGAATTACTTCGAAAGTAAGCTAAAAGCTTGTGCCTGAAAGTGCCAGGTGTTAACGTGAAATTTTGCAAATGGTATGGTAAGTAGTTCCAATCCCTACAAGTTCTTATAATGAAAGATTGAGCAAAGATCCTACATGAAATAAGGGGTTCAACAATACGTGGCGTTGTAGTATATCTCGTGAATGTGAATCTTGAATATAGATAATACGGAACTCCATAGTACATTATCTTGTAAAAGAATAACAAATTTCTTAACCGTAAGTAGTCATTAAATGAACAACCCAGAAATCTTTTCACAGCGGCAGAAACATGATCACGACGACCAACACCATACACAAATCTCACAATTCTTTTAACAATAAGTTCAATCCTAGTCAAATTATAACCCCATGTGCCAGAATCAATCTCAATGCAATAATTGACATGAGACATTAACAACGCATACGCTGCAGTATACTTTACCCCCAATGGAATATGCAGCCCACAACTATATAATTTTCTAAGACCTAATGTAACTTTAGCGGAGATGGAGTCAATATGCTGGCCGAAATTCAGACATTCATCAAGTATCACACCCAAGCACGTAAGCGATTGGACAAAATCAACTTTTGTACCAGCAAAAAGTATTTCCGAATAATCTACTCTGGAATAACGATTACGAAACATGATAGCCTTTGTCTTGGAAGGGTTAATAGAAAAATCGTTGCTAATCATCCAGTTATTTGACCTATCAAGTGTAAAATTAACTACCGCTGTCAGTACCTCAGGAAATTCTCTGCAGTTACCAAATAGCAATTGAATATCATCTGCAAATATAAATGGCTTAACCAAGCTTAGATCCAAGCAATCAACAATATCATTTAAATAAAGTAAGAATAAAATAGGTCCAATGACCGAGCCCTGTGGAACTCCAGAATATGTGTGAATAATACTAGACTCAATTCCATTTAATCTTACAAACTGCGACCTCCCTTGCAAATAAGAATGTATCAATTTACAAGCCATTACCGAAAATCCAAGTTTTCGTTTCAGTTTTCCAATAAGAATGTTGTGATTTAGACGATCAAAAGCTTTGGTAAGGTCTAGAGATACCATTACACAGTTCCTATGCTCATTCAAATGCTCCCTAACAGTCTCAGTGATGCCCACTAACATAGCAGATGTACTATGCCTCTCCCTGTAAGCATATTGAATGTTCTTCAACAAGTCATGTTGATTAATATAGTCTAAAATTTGTTTTTTCAATACATGCTCCATAATTTTTGAAACACAAGGAAGGATGCTAATAGGTCTAAAATCCACAGACCCCTTTTTCGGTATTGGAACAATTCTAGCAAGTTTCCATCCATCAGGATAAGAAGAAGTAGTTATAATATAATTAAAAAGATATAAAAGTGGTTCCAGAATGAATGGAAATACTAATTTAATAAATTTAAGGGGAAAACCATCTACTCCTATCGAATTAGACTTGACATTCATTAAGGCACTCCATAAATCATCAGCGTATATATTCCTAAATGAAAAACATTCTATTTCACCATTTAATGAATCAAAATCAAAATGGTCTACATTAAAGTTACCATTAGAAGCAAAAGAATTATTTAAAGTATTATTAGTTATTTTATGCTGGCGATTTTTTTTTTCTAAAATACCCAATAGATGTTCTATGGGGTCTAAATCTGGTGTCTGGGGACTTCCTTAACGTTGTACAGCAGCCATTTCCTTAACGTTGTACAGCAGCCATTCTCGCACAACCATGGCAGTGTGCTTTGGGTCGTTATCGTGCAAGAAACGATGTCTTGTATGTATGCCCTAATTAGTGGCGCTAGCTTTTAAATTTCTTTTAAAATATTCAAATAACTAAATTTGTCAATCGTGGTTTCCACAAACACGATATTTCCCACACCTCCAGCTGCCATTGCACCCCACACCATCACCGAGCCACCACAGTGTTTCACTGTTGCTTTTAGATGCTTCAATTGCTGTTTTCTCTTCGCCACACAAAACGTCTTCCATCCGACCCAAAAATATTAAATTTACTTTCATCAGTAAAAATAATGTTTTCCAGAAGTCGTCAAAGTTATTTACATATATTTTGGGATCTAAAAGCAGCAGTGAAATACGGTGGTTGCTCGGTGAAGGTGTGTAATGGCAGCTGGAGGTGTGAGAAATCTCGTGTTTGTGGAAACCACGATGGACAAATTTAGTTATTTGAATATTTTAAAAGAAAATTTAGGGCATACAAGACGCTATCGTCCACTAAAGCACACTGCCATGGTTGTGTGAGAATGGCTGCTGCACAACGTTAAGGAAGTGGTGCCTGTTCCTCCCCAGAGACCAGATTAAGACCCCATAGAACATCTATTGGGTAATAAGCAAATGCTAAAAGATGTCATCGTTCAAGAATGGCGGAATATTGGTGCAGAATCCACAGAAAAACTGGCTTTATCTATGAAAAATCGCTTAAGACGTAATTGCTGCTAAAAGATACCACACTAAATATTAAGGACATTATACATTATCATAATTTACATTTCATTAATACATATGTAAATTTTTTTATAGGGTACGGACAATTTTTTGAGTTAAGATTTTGAACTATTTTTAAGTTTTTTGTTAAAAATAAAAGTGAAACTTTTTTATTTTACTATTAATTTGCAATTTTTATAATTACCCGTTGGACTTTAAAAAAAATGTTACTTCATTCGAATCGGGTAAGTATTTTTCAAACTATATTCAAATATATTTTTAGTTGTATGGGGAACGGACAATTGTTTGAGACTGTATATTCTTAACAATGAAGTAGATTTTTAATCTTTTGTATGTAATATGCCAATTGTAGCAAAACAATATAAGTATATTTTTTTTAACTTTTGTATAGTGTATGAATCAAAACAATATTTATTAGGTGTTATAATACCGGATATACTAAAAGTTGGACGAGATTTAGCAAATCTCGCTTTTGGCACCATATTAAAATAGTTTTTTTTTATGAAAGCGACAAAATTCGCTTAAGAAACGCCACTAAATAGCGGGTTTAATCTACAGTTTGGTGAATTAAATATGTACCTCAAATATGTCTTATTTTGATTAACAAAATTTTATATAAACTCATGAAAAATGAATTGGGTTAATGCTCTTTAGCGTGTAGAATGTTCGTTTTAAATAAAACTTTAACATTTAAAAGATATAAAACGATAAAAATAATTTTTTTAAATTGCCTTCATTTGAGTACCCACACTTATACTACTCGTGCCGGTTTGATAGTCACATTCCTGCATTCAATTAAAAATAATTTTAATCATCCTTATTAATTTTGGATTTTAGCCAAATCGATTAGATTTAAAACCGATCGGTTTTCATCATATGCCAGATTTAATTGAGGAACAGCCGACAATGTAGTGTAATAAGGCTAATTGTGAATAAAATTGAACACGACAAGAAACGCAAGTTGAACAACTACTTCAGAACATTATCTTATCCTTTTTTTTATAAACAGCCTTAAAACTGCATATTGAATAAAGAAACAAAGCTTGTTTTTCTTAGAATTTATTATTCAAAAATCCTTTTAGTCTATTTACTTTCTGGGTTGGTTGCGTTGCATATCCTTAGGGAAAGTTCTGACTGGAGGAGTGCGAATGCGACGAGCCTCCTTTGATCTGTTCCTCACGACCTTAGAGTGAATAGCGCACGATACACAGTAGTGCAATTTGGCGTACAATTTAGGAAGAATGTAGGCTGCGGAAACAAAAAAAATTAGTTTTATTTTTATTAAAATAAATTCATTTTCAACTTACAATCCCAAATGGAAGCTTCAGAGATGTCACGGACAGCAGCAGCTTCGACAATGTTACGGATAACAAACTTTTTAATAGCCTTATCTTTGGGAACACATCTGGCACAATTTGTGCAACGGACTGCTTTTACGTGTCCTCTGTTGTGCTTGCAACGCCCACCATTACGACGTTTCTTAGTCTTAAATTATAAAACAAAATTAGTTTTCACTATTTCAATTTAACAACCAATGCAATTATATAAACAAATTCACGCACAAATTCACTTTAATGTTTAAATAATAGCAGGTATTGTTTTTTTTAAATTTTTTTTTATTTTTTTTGTAAAACGCACCATTCTGATATTGTCTTCTCAGGCCGGAAGAAAGAAAAAGAAAGAAATGTATAAAGTGAAGTTGGCTGTAGTTGGTACAATTGTGATAACCCAGTCATATATTGTAATAGAACATTTCTTACACGTGTCTGTCAAAATGGTTGGGTTTGCTCATTCTATAGTGTAATAGATTAAGTTTTTAAAATTCGTCACATTACTATTGGTTTGACCAATAAATTGAGTTACACTTTAGTCTACATTAGATATTAACATATATATAACATGTGCCCATTTGCAGCTTTGGAAATCTAAATATAATATATAAATTAATTAAAAATCGTGAAATGTAATACGTTTTTTGGCCTAGATGGCTTTTTGTATTACAATATGGAGAAATAAATAAAATAAATTTTAGAACAAGTTACATGAAAAAAACTAATTCAAAATTCACCAAAAATAGCATACAAGTCGCTTAAACAACGCTAGACCTCTAGATTACATATCTTCATAAGAGAAGAAACACAATAAAGTTTGATTCACACACTATCCAAACAAATATCTACTATTTCCCAGTATTTTGTAATTTTCAAAAGAGAATTTACAATAAAATGACAATTCGTACCACACGTAAAGGTAAATAGTAGATATGGATGTATAGCGTGTGAATTGCCATTAAAAGATAAAACTAAAGGTACCCATACACTAGCAATATTATTAAGTAATTTGCCGATGTTGCTCTTTACCACATACGGTAATAAAATAAAGAACAAAACGAAAGGTTGCGCAATAATATTGTAATATATTTGGTGATTTATATAAAAAAATCATTGCCAAGTGATTAGGAGCATTTCAACTAACAAAGTTTTTCACATAAACTATTAAAAAATTAAGTAGAAATTTGTAAAACTTGGTAATAAACTTTATTATACGGCATTCAGACTAGATAGCATAACACGTGGAAAAGAATAAACAACTGTTGGAATAGAATAAAGAGCATAAATACGTGTTTTGGCAAAACACTGTTTTGTATTCCAGTGTGAATGTGGCTTTAGCTGAAATACTCCTAATTACTTGGCAACAATTTTTTTTGTGTATCATTATTTTTATATATTTTCAGATATTAAATTAATTCATGTACGCAGAAAAAAAGGTGTATCATTCACAAAAAATAGGGTAATAGTTAAAAAGTTTCGTGGTAATTATAAAACTATATAAAATTACCGACAACGAAATAATTATTTTTATATATTAAATTAATTCATGTACGCAGAAAAAAGGTGCATCATTTACAAAAATTAGGGTACTGGTTTACAAAGTTTCGTGGTAATCATACAACTATATAATATTACCGACAATTTTGTTAAAACACTTAGGCAAATGTTCAAAGTAATACATATGTAAATAAGCCGAAGTTTTTTGTATAATATTGTAACGTTTTCCAGGTTAAATAAGCTATATATTTTTGTAAATAAAAAGTTCTCGATTATATTGCAAATAATTTTTTTATTAAAATTCATAATTTATTTAAAAACAAATGACACATTTTTTTTTTAAATAAATATACTTAAAAACGAATATAAATACCTAGTTTATGATGTCTAACGTCATTAGCAGTTTTCAAATTCTGTATCGTAATAAATCCAACAAATCGTGCCTGAAAAAAAAAAACAATACAATTAGTATTTAGATTATTTATTTATTTATTTATAAGATATTACCAATTTTTTTTATAATTTTTTATTTTTCAATTTTACATTCTTTTTATTTAGTTAAATTGCATCAGAAATAGAACACTTAAGAAACACCGCCTCCATTATTATTTTGTCCCGACTTTTGACCCGTAGGGTGAAATTTTGAAAAATCCCACTTTGACCCATTTAGAGTGTCCCAGTCGAATCCAACCCAATCGAATATATTTATACTCTATTTCTTCCGGAGAAGAAATAGAGACCCTAATCTTGGAAAGACTCCTCCTACTTTCTGAAATATCTCTATCCCGAGATTTGTACATTTTGCTAAAAAAAAACACAGCTAAAAATGCCCTCTTTTAACTTAAATTTTAACCCCTAGAATGATGATTTAATCTGTTAGCGCGTCTCCCGGAGAAGAAGTAGCTCCCATAATCTTGGAGAGATTCCTCCTACTTTCTGAAATATCAAAGTGGGCTTTTTCAAAATTTGACCCTACGGGTCAAAAGTCGGGACATCAAAATTCGTTTTAGAGGTATGTTTCCTTCGGCAAAGTTTCTTATTTTGATCCCTAGAATACGATTTTCCTTGAACGTTGAGCGATTTTTTTGCCTCCATACAAATCGACCCGGCCTAGTGTACGTCAAACTAAGTTCTAAGTGTTTTTTGTAATTTATCTTTTTTTATTATAGAAATATATATGCATCAATGCAAATTTGACATAGCATGTTTTGTATTAATGATCATTAATGCAAATTTTACTTAGCATAAAATTGAATAAATTACCAAAAAACAACTTGTGAAATTTAACACAAACGCAGTTAATCATATTACCCAAGCATTGTCGCCGTTATTGCAACACTAAGTAAATTTTGCAAGGAAAGGCTTTTATAAAAACACACCAGTTTTTTTCTGAGTGTGTTGTAAATGTGGGAGTATGACGTCTTTATATTTTGTAAAATTTAGGATTTTTTCATTTTTATTCAACTATACGGCATTCAGAAGACTACATTGCAAACCACAAGTTTTGCAAAAAGAGTGGAAGAGAATAAAGAACCGTTGGAATAGAATAAAGAGCATAAATGCGTGTTTTGCTGTCTAGTGTGAATGTGGCTTAAGTTACAATTTTTTTCCCTAAAAATCAGCACGCTAATATTCAGCAAAATGATTTTGCTGACATTAACAATTTTTTGCAGCACCCTCCTGAATAAAAAAATTGTTGACTTTACCAACTTTTTTTTAATATATTCATTGATTTTTAAAATTTTTCTAATTGTACTAATTTTTAACGTTTTAAGAAAATTTTATTGTTTTCCATAGAAAAACTTAAGTTTGACCCATTTAATGAAACACCCAGAAAGCAGACGCGGTTGTGAATACCGTGTTAGTTGCCAATCAAAAGTTTCTGTGGCTGCGACCCAATTTTTCGTTTATGATAACAATCTTTTGAGTGAAACCACAAAAACTATGACACGACAATTGCATTTTGATTGCGTCAACAGAAATTCTGCCATGACAATCAAAAAATACGGCAGCTACAACCAAACCATTTGATTGGCTACAAATACGGTTGCTACGACCGAGTCCATTTTCAGGGTGAAACTCTCAAATCTTCTTATAACATAAAGAAATTGTCTCATTTTTAGTAAAAATAAAAATTTGCAAAAGCCTGTATGACACATTCTTTTACCAGAGCTTTTCTATAAAATGTTTACCAGAGCTTTTCTATAAAATGTTTTAAAAAACAAAACGGAATGTCAAAAAATATAAAGTTTCTGATGGAAAAAACGCTGGTTTTGCCAAAACACGTATTTATGCTATTTGTTCTATTCCAACGGTTCTTTAAACGCGTTTTGGTAAAACACGTGTTTTGCAATGTAGTCTGAATGCAGTATAAGATTAGTTAGAAAATAACTGTTTAAAATCTGCACTCAAAAAAGTTTTACAGTAGCCAGTTAAAAAACTGCAATTTCAGTTAAAAAGGCGGCAATGGTAATTACCGTTAAAATAACTAAAAATATAGTTGTTTTTAACTGTTGAAAACAGCTAACGCAGGTAGTCAAAACAACTGACAATGTCTTAAAAACAACTGAAATAATAAACATCAACTTTCTATTCAGTTAAAAATATTATTTTATTGTTAGGTGATTTCTTAACAACTAATAATTTTGAAAGAAAAGCTGTCGAAAATAAAATAAAAAATAAATTCAAGAAAATTATTAAAGTATTAAATAAAAAAATATTTAAGAAATAAATTCAGCGTTTGGAATACGTACAGGTTTTTAAAATAGCAGATTATTGTTTTTAAATTTTAAATAAAAAGTGTATTTATATCACAATCAAATACAAATATTTGCTGCATATGCATAAAAAATCTAAAATATGCACATAAAATTAAAAAAAAAAATGCACTTAAAATAGTTTGAATTCTTATTTACTGGATGTTAAATCAGTTGTACCGCAAGGTTCTGTTTTGGGACCTATCCTCTTTTTTTTATTTCTTCAAATTACATAACCGAGCCTATTCAGGTCATATATGGCCAATAAAAGTAACTAAATAATACAGAGAACAAAATTTACAAACAAAATTTGTAAAGAAGAACTGAGTATACAGAAAAAATAAAAATATGAAATATAAATAAAATAAATAAATTGTGTAAAATGATATGGGATAAAAAGGAAATAACAATATACGCCATCACCATATTCCTTTAACAAATAGCAGGCTATAGCAAGAAGTAGAGAAAAAAAATATTAGAGACAACGATCGAATAACAAAACGAAAATCTACAATTCATGTTCAGTAATATTCATATTCCTCAAGCGTTCGCCTAAATACTTGAGTTGAAAACGAAAAGAACCACAGATTTCTAGGTAAATGATTCCATAATCGAGACGTTCTCCTCTGAAACGATCTATCATAAATCTTCGCATGACAAGATGGGTAAATTAATTGCTGGTTTCTTAGATGTTTTTGTTAGGGGAACTTCAATTTATGGATGCCCTAGAGGCTACTAACATGTACGGAATGAAATTGCAACAAGATGTTATATGTTGTAGTTTTTTCTAAAACTAACTTAAATTTTATTTTACTTTAAAAAAAAACAATACATACTATTAATTTAATGTAAAAAAAAAATTGTCCCATCCGATCCGCTTTGCGGCAGTTTTAGGGAACTTTTTCCATAGCTGTTGAAAATATCGATGTTGGCATTTTGAGGAGTTCCTTTTTAATTTTTTCGATCAGATTTTTTGTATTTTTCGGTCTAAAGCCACCAGCATAAACTCTTCGCTTTAAATTAGCCCAAAAATCTTCGATTGGACGTAATTGAGGGACATTTGGTGGGTTTTCCTCTTAATGAACATATGATAAATGAAGTGTGTCCATAGCTTCTACGGCTTTTCGAGCGTAATGGCTAGATGCTAAGTCTGGCCAGAAGATCACATTTAGGCTTCGATGCATCTTTTCTATGAACTCCTTCACTTTTGGCAAACAGTGCTCAATATATCGTTCAGAATTTACGGCCAATCCAGATTGAAAAAAACACTGGTTCCGACATCCCTTGCGGACTAATTGCAAGCCATAGTAAAACTTTTTAGGGAACTTTGTATGCTCCAAATATTTTATTTTGTAATCAGTGGCTTTCTTTCCTTCGAAAAAGTGCCTTCCCTGCCATTCATTGCCATCTAGCGTAAAATATGACTCATCATCCATGATGCGAATTATGTTGTTCTTGGCGTAAAATACATTTTTGATAAACTTCTTAATCGTTTTCGTTGTGTAAATTCTTGCGCTTCGGAAACATTCGGCTTATTCTTCCTGGACCTTTTCTGTATTCCCATATCATTGAGGTACTTTCTTACTGTTTTTCCATCACAATGAAACTTTCCTCCAAGCTCTCTATACGATTTAGCGATCTTACCTTCAGTAACTTTTCTGAGCTAAGACCTCGTCGATGAGTCGGCCAACCTGCACTTTCTTCCGGAGCCACGCTTTCTCTTTGTGGTTTTTCTAGTTTTGTATGTAGCCAGTATTCTATATATCACACACCGATTTTCTCCTTGCTCTACAAAATGAGAAACAATTTCCGAAGTTTTCCAATTAGTGTGATTATTGAAAAAATTACATATTGTTTCTCGACGTTGTTCTTCTTTTGTCGACATTTTAAAATAATAAAATGTCAATTTATTAATAAAATTGTCAAAACAACATGAGAAAACATGTGGTTATTCAAATATAGCGGTAAAAAATTAATAGCTTTAGAACTTTTTTTTCCAGCGTTGCAAAATTTGTTGAAATTTTTTTCCGCATACGTTATAAATTACGATTTATCGGTTTTAAATGATTGTATGGTAGGAAATTGCTTATGTATAAATCCTTCTAAAACAAAGGGTTTAATTTTTAAGTCTAACATATCTGATATATTTCATCTGAACTTAAATTATTGTTTTGAAGGTAAATTATTGTTCTGAAGTCTTTTCTGGTTGTTCTGAGACAAATAAAAGGATAATTAATTATATTTATTCCCAAGATAGTCCGTTTTGTCTATGGATTAAGATTACTAGCCAATGTGTCCTTACATTTGAGAGATTTTCTGAATCTTTCGTTTGATGATTATCTTAAATTTCGTTTATTAATATATCTACATAATATATAAGATACACACTCAGTGAACCAGAGTGTGTTTTTCGCTCATTTCCCTTTTTGCGTTCGGAAAAAATCCTCAAATAGAGTATATGCTTATTTCGAATACGGTTTATGAAAATTCATTTACTATAAGGTCGTTCTGATGAATAGTTTGCCAAGAAATTTGCAATGATTCCGGTTTTCAATAGAATCGGTTAAACAAGATTATTGAGTACTTAGCTTCTGCATATTCTATAGCATTACCTGATAATTGGGTTTTCATTTTGAACTCATTTTGTAAAAATAATGTGTTTTTAGGGAAGTCGCAGGGATTTTTTAGAATTAAGGACTTCTATTCTCATAGTATTTAAATTACATGTAATATAATGTTATTGGCAAATTAGGCTACATACATATTTATTTATATTTATTACAAACGAATAAAAAATTAAATGAAAAATACAAAAAAAAAATTTGATTTAATTTTTTTTATATTTTCAAACGTAAAATTGTACCTATTTGTTCCTAAAGGGTTTTTGAATATAGAAAATGACCGCTCAACGTCGAAGTTTGTGATCGGTGTATTTTGATGTGTATTAATTTTCTAACAGCGGTATTCATAAGTATAAGTAAGTTAAACATTCGTTCACAACCAGAATGCTTTTTAGGCTTATTCACTGGTTGTTCGTGAGTCTATTCATAACTCTTTTAAACACCCACTGTCGAATAAAAATTTTAACAACCTTGTTTTTGCAAAAAATTAAATTTTTGAGTTAATACGCATTATACAACATAAAAAAAAAATAAAAAAAATATATAGAATTAATAATAAATAGAAAATAATAATATAACTGATATCAGGATAAAAAAGATTTTACATTTATTCAAGCATTGTTTGTACTTCGTTTAATAAAGGGTGTTATGAATGAGAAATTCTTATTCAGTGGATATTCAGTGCATAACTTTAGCTTATGAATGCCGCAGTAAGTTATATCACATCTCTCTTCAAAAAAACTGAACTGGAATTTCGAGTTTCAAAAAAAAAAAAATAATATGTAATAAAAAAAAAAACGTGAAAAGAAAAGCACTTTAAATTAATTATTTTTCATGTTTTTAAGCAATTTTAGATTAATTATTAAAATAATTTGTATGATAAAATATATTTTCTGAAAACGACTTGCACAACTAACTACATTTTTTAAATATTTACATTGAAAACTATGAATTTAAAATCAACTTTAAACTGTTTCTCTTAATCCCAACTTGCACATAAAGTAACTAGGAAAAATGCAACAAAAATATGAATTTAAAGCAAAATAAGTAAAAATATGCAATACAAATATACATTGAAAGCAAAATAATTAAAAATATGCAATAAAAATATGCATTTAAAGCAAAATATGCATTTATAGCCAAATATGTAAAAAAATGCACCAACGAATCGATGCCATTTTAACGCAAATTCTTTGATTCGTAAACATTTTTTATTTATCCTGTTCTCAGACTTAAGGGAAAACATGCATTTGCATGTATAATCAATCAACTGAGGCTCAGTAAGGGGTATTTCGCCTGACACTTAGTTGAAAATTTAGTAGATATTAGTTCTAGAAGTTTTCAAAAACTACTAGTTTTTGCTTATAGTATGAATGACCTATTAACTTTATTGGTTCTGAAAATTCAGATTTTACATTGTTTCTTAAACTACATTTACACTACAGCCAAAAACTAGTAGTTTTAAAAACTACTTATGATTACTTGTCAAAATCCATATAAATTTTAAATCAAAAACTAGAAGTTTTCAAAAACTACTAGTTGTTTGATGTAGTATAAATGTGGTATTAAACTACATTTGTACTCAGAGAAAAATAATCATAGTTAAATCAATTATTATTTCATATTTAAATTAATGTCTTATTTTTTTACGAAAATGTTTAAATTAAATATGAATCGTTTTAAACTAAATATGATTCTAGTTAAAGAAATCTTTTTCGTATTTAGGTTAATATTTCAAAGTTTTGGATGTAATTTATGCTTTTTGAAAATAAGTAAAAACATATTTAAACTAAATAGAAAACAAACTTTGCTTGATTCAAATATGTTTCTTTTTAATTTAATGTTGATTTTTCTTGATTTTCTTTTTTTTTACATTTATTTAAGATTATTTGTTTTTGACCTTTACTACTATTGTAGTTGTTTTTTCAATAGTTAAAAATTACTGCATGGTTAGTAATTTTTGTGACAAATACAGCCATAACCTTTTTTGACTACATCTGTAGGCATTTTAGCTGTCATATTTACTAAATTATACATTCTTATTTTCCCAAGAGTACATCTAAACCAATATTGCCAATCATGGATCAAACGATTATCAAACGATACCACATAAGGTATTCAACTATTTTCGATATAATTGGTAATATATAAATAATCCTCAAGTCATCCGTGCCGTTTTTTTAATAAAAATATATTTTTTTTAATTACAATAAAAATTTCTATTTCCTACATCCTATTTAGAAAGCAAAGTCAAATTTTCAAACGATATTCTATTTATGACGTTTTTATGGATTTGAGATACAATGAAATTTTCTAATTAATATTTGCAAACTATTAACTTATCAATAATAACAAATATTAACTAACTGAGAATTTATAAAAACTCGACATAATCTTCTACACACAGAGAAATAAAGTGCCAACCGAATTGAAAAGTGTATATTATTGGTAACAACTTATAAATTCAGGTAATACAACGATATTTACGTTAGATTTCTGAATATTGTGGGCGTTACAACTAAAATTGAGTTGAAGTATCCGAACTTTGTTGAGAAAACTAATGTAAAGCTTTGCCAACCGTCTGAAATTCGTAATAACCGAATTTGAGTCGTAGTGGTTGAATTTCAGTTGGCAAATAGCTAAATTTTTCTCTGTGTGTATCTTTAAATAAATAACAAAAATTAACTGTTTACTGCAAAATTACTGTTTTGGTAGTTGTTTATTAAAATAACTACTCAAAACAACTATTACATGAGTACATTATTTTTGGTTAGTTATTTTTTGAAAACACTGTCTAAAATAGTTGTTTTTCATTTTCTTATAGAAAAAGGACCACACTAACAGTTAAAACAACTACTACTGTTTACTACCCGAATGACCTACATGTAGTTACTGTAAGAATATTCTGAGTGTGGAACAATTTTAGAAATCTTCCGTAACTTTAAAGTTTCCAAATTTGGAATGGTCGATATTGTTAAGATCGTATTAACCAGATTTAAAATGTAATTATCAATCATAGGAAACAACAATTTGATGAATGTAAGTGCAAAGCCATCATAACCAACAGCTTTTGAATTTATCATATTAAAGGCAAAATTCATTTCAAAACTGAAGATCCATCATTATTTATTCGAGGAATGTCCTCAACACTAATACCGTTTAAAGTTTGATTATAAGAAGAAACATTATTCAAGTAAAAAAACCGCTGTTTAAAAAGCTGTATTGCAAAAAACTGGTTTTTTAAAATTTAAAAAAAAATATATGTTAATTATAAATTGCTTCCATATGCGGTGTCCAAATCCCTCTGTGAAGCTGTTACGGTATCCTGAGTCACAAATAAAATGTGAAAAAAATTAACCAAAAAGCCAATAATTCAGAATTTGGTAACGGTATAGAAGAATAATTTATAATTAACATAAATTTTTAAAATCAGGTTTTTGAAATACAGCGGTTAGAGCCACGGATTTAAAAAAAAAATACATTTTACCGTCAAGAAGTGAATTATTTTTGTGAACCAGTAAAACCACAATCTAAGTACCTTCAAAATGAGCTGAAACCGTTAAAAATATATGTGCAATTATGTGCAACTACTTTAGAAAAACTTTTTTTTTATTTTTTTCAATAAATTATTTTTTTATGTAAATCTTTTTTTCCACTATATTTATATTTTTAAAATACATACATACAACGTTTTAGACAGCGGATTTTGAAAAATTGCATTTTACATCCAAACATTTTTATTTTTTTTTCTTATTTTATTTAAATGACGACAAGAGTGGCTTAAAAATGAGGTATCAATGAATCACGAAGCTTTTACCATTAAAAAGATATGGACGATTAAGTTTGACTACTTTTGTTAAATTTTCGATTTTTTTCATTGTTTAAAACGCGATATTTCCACAACCATACCAATGCCATACCAATTTTGGTTAAAATTAAAGGGGGTACAGGCCGAAAATTTTATATTTTTGATGGTTTTATATGGAATGAGTCCAATATCATATTAAAATTTTTGTTGAATATAGCAACTTTGAGTGTAGCAAAAGTCAATTCGCTGTGTAGGAAAAGTCAATATGCTGTATTTTATAGAATTCATCACAAAATAATATATAAAATGCAGAGACCAAAAATAATTGCCAATTAAAACAAAATAAAACAAAAAAAAAATGTGGAACAAATCTTTCTTTAAAATAGTGCACTTATATAAACAAAGATATTACATACCAAAATATGTTCATAAAATTCCAGTTATATTTTTGATTTTTATTTAAAAATAATTTATAAAAGTTGTTTATTGATTTTTTTTGAAACAATCAAGTAATAACTTTTTTAAATTGATAATAAAATAAAAATTAAAACTGACCGGTGTTGAGTCCATACGTGGATGAAATATGTGGGTTATTTTGCATTTAATCAACAGCAAAACCAAGTTATTCACTAACTTGCAGCAACAGGATTTTTTTAACTGCTCCGTTTAGTTTTTCCCGAGATTTTAATTTTTATTTATAATCGTTAATTACTGATATTATAAAATAATCACAAAATAATTTTTGTTATTATTGAAAAAAATTATTGTAGTAAAATAAAATTATAAAATATTTAAAAAAAAGAAATATTTGACAAACAATATTTTGAATAAAAGTTATAACTGTTACGTCCCTTGTACAATTCCCTCTCCGATATCTATCTTTGGCCTTCTTTATTCAAAATTAACTGCCATTTAGTTATGATCCCTTCAAGGGATAATATCCCCAATATACAAATCAATGTGACAAAAACAACCATGCACAAGTGTCTTATTTGCGTAAATATGGTTATAGATAATGCGTTCACTGTTTAAATTGAAAACAGTATAACAATGCCATGTAAGAAAAAGTCTGGTTACTGATTACCACAACTGATTTCTTATAATTTTTATTACTTAGTTCAATTGAATTGTTTTTATAATTTAATTTTCAAAATCTACTGCAACACAAATTTCCAAAAATAAAGAAATTACCTTTGATTCCATGTAGTACAATGATTCAATGTTGTAGTAAGCATAGTCAGTCAAATATATACATTATGTGAGCAAAAAGGATAACGAAAGGATAAAATTACCAAGTTAAAAAAAATAATATAAAAGAAAAGAAAAAATATATATATAAGTACTAATATCACCACCACCGCCAGCCAGTGAGTGCAGGATAATTGCAAAATAACAGTAAAATAATAAACCAATGAAATGGCATTAACAAAACGTATAAAATGCTTCAAGTACATGGTATACTGTTATATAGTCCTACTAGCGGTATGTATGAAAAATTCCCGTTTAAATATCTTCATCACTGGTTTAATATGTTAAATATACATTAATAAAAATCGAAACATAATCATGGATTTCTCTTTCGATGCACAATTCCACACAAATGCATATGCAAATGAAAAACAGAAATATAAATAAATAATAGAAAAACATGGTTGCGCAACATACCAACATACATACATATAATATTCTACACATTCATTCATATACATACTAAACATACAAGCGCACTCACACACACATGTGTGTGAGTGTGTATGTAAGTAATCAGAACATGTTTTGGATACACATCTTTGGCAAAAATATAGGCAAATGACCTTAAATGGCATTTTCCTATAGCAAACAAACCATTTTCTATGGAAACATCAATAATTTGGATGCATCACATTCGTACACTATGTATGTACAAATGTGTATGTTTAGTATGCGTGTTAGTTACAATCCTATATGTATACGAATATGAAAAATACTCTTAATATTGGAAATTGTTTTCATTTATTTTAGGTAACTGGATGTGCACAAATCTTTTTGGGCACCTCTCTATTGTGGGGTCATTCGGGACACTATGGTGTGGTGCAAAATAGACTATGGGCTCCTGCTGCCTTGTTGTTGTGTTTAGGTCCTGGTACCTTTATATTATGCTGGATTGGCTGCCAGGCAACAAACCAAAAGAAAAGATGTCTTTTGGGTATGGTAAGTTAAAGAAAAAAGTAATAACGCAATAAGCATTTAGCTTATCACTACTGGTGGAGACTAATTGATGTAATTTATTTTCAAACTTTAAGTTTGCCACATTCCTTGTAATTAACATCTTAATACAATTTTTATTGTGTGGTTGGTCATTGGCAATGAGAGAACATTTACCATCATCTGTAGAAATTTACATTGATGATTCATTTGTTGAATTTTTGGACAAATTCTCCAGGACCAAGGTTGATAACCTACATTTGTGGAATAGAATGCAGTCACAGGTAACCTTGAACAAAATAGTAGCAGTACATACATACACGCACACATACACACATTTGCTCATATTTTATGATTTCTATGCCAGGCGTTTAATAACACTCATCGATCCACTAAAAAATTTGTATTGCGCTATAATTAATAGTCGATTGTAATAATTTTTTGTTGATTTTCTATCATATTGGATATGATCCGCTTTTTAATGATATTGTTTTGAGGTTGCAGCCTCGATATTTTTGTTTGTGTTAATACAACAAAATTTTGGTTGGAGCATAAAATTACAATTTACTCAGGAAGAGATTTGAATGCGACAACCAAATAATTATGGTGCTGCAACTACATCATTCGGTCAGCAAGGTTGTCACAATGAAACTTTTTTCTCTGTGTAATGTTGATTTAGAAAAAAGTTTTTTATTTTTGTACACATTTTTATGTACTTTGAGTTTGTTTATATGTTAAGGTGAATTTTTTGTGTCCATGGCACGAGTTGGAAGCCAGAAAACGTTAAAGTTAAAATTTAAAAAAATAAATATTTTGAAATAAGCATCATTTTCAAAAATCTTGAAAACATATTTATGTTTACTAGAAATCGTTAACACAAAGTAAGATTGAAGCTTAAACTTTTAAAAAAGCTCTAACTTAGGTCCAGGGCCATCAGACGCGGATTCAGGGAAAGGTTTTGGTTGGGAAACTTAAGAGTATTTTTTATTAATTTTTTAATCTTTATTACATTTTCCACCCCATTGAAACCGCGCATGAAGCACATACAGGATACCTGTAAAGGATTTCACCTTAACTTTAAAACGTATGGACGGATTTTTTGAAAATTTAGCAGAAATATTTTAGTAACAATTATTTAATGAGCTTTGGATATGTTGTAAAGGAGCAAAAAAAAAAAAGACAAGTATTTTTTTAGCTGCCCAATCTCATGTTGAAGGGTTAAAAAGAATGGTTACAAGTTCATGTGTTTTTTTATAAAAACTTGTCTTTAGTTTACTTGAACTAGATTTATTTGTTCGCAGGGTTAAAGTACTCAAGAAAACAAACATTTTGATACCAATATTGCCTATATAGTGGACTCAGAGTTGCCACATTTTTGAATTATTTAAAATATATGGGAAAAAGTCTCTTCTGGAAAAGTCGCTTATAAACCAAACGCGTTTGAATATCGGAAAAAGTTCAGACACCCCCTAGATTAAATTAAATAGTCATTGCTATGCACTATTTTTAGCTTATTACAACTAAAATTCCTGCACACAAAAAAAATCTAGGGGAACGTTGATCAAAAAATATTACCTAGTATGTACAGAGAAAAAATATGTTTTTACTAATATAGAATGGTAGATTAAATTAAATAGGCATTGCTATGCACTATTTTTAGCTTATTACAACTAAAATTCCTGCACACAAAAAAAATCTAGGGGAACGTTGATCAAAAAATATTACCTAGTATGTACAGAGAAAAAATATGTTTTTACTAATATAGAATGGGTTTTTTTTTTTGAGTGTATTCACGATGTTCATTAGAGCACCCATAAAATATTTGAGAAATGCAAAGTTGTTTTTTTTGCTCCCCGCGTATTTTCTGATTGTGTGTAAGAAATAATATATGCAAACAACCTGGACTTATATCGCGTAAACCGACCATGCCGATTTGACTTTTGACCTTTAAAATGATTTATAGGTTTGTTGTTCTACAACTTTTTAAATAATAGGTTTTCGTTAAAAATTGTTATTAGTGTTATTATGCAAAATAAAACAACAATTACTTTTCTCATACATACTTTTAACCTACATATGAGAAATCATGATGTTTTTCGCCATCAAAATTTTGGTTGAGCGGCTCTTATTAAATTTTTTTGAGGCGATAAATTTGTTGTCTCTGCCTCAACGGAGTCAAATATATGATCGACCCCCAACTTTTTTCTATCCCAAAATGTTTTCAAAATATACCTTCCCCTTATCTATACTCCCTAATAGGGCACGCATTAGGAACTAGAGATAGGGGGTAGGGGTATGTTCTAAAAAAATTTTGGGATTGATAATATTTGACTTCGCTAGGGTCACCCTGGAGGCATTTAGAGCAAGTAGGAGCAAGTTTTATAAAAATTTAATTTCTGTATGGGAGCCCTCTTAGGGAGAGTGGATAGCGGTAGGTATGTCCGTGAAAAATGTTGGAGGGGAAAATTAATGTGGGTCGGTCTTACATTTTATCCTCTATCCCATCCCTAATATAGCAAGAGTTCACGATAGAACATAAAAAATTATATCATTGTGAGGTTTTTACCATTTCATCAGAGACGATATATTTTCAAAAAAACCAAAATTTTGCTAAAACTGCAGTTAATACTGTGAATTTGATCGCAAAAAACATAACGATTTTTCATATGTAGGTCAAAAGTACGAGTATGTATGAGAAAAATAATTGTTGTTTTATTTTGCATAATAATATTAACAACACTTTTTAACGAAAACCCATTATTTAAAAAGTTGTAGAACAACAAACCTATAAATCATTTTTGAGGTCAAAAGTCAAAACGTCATGGCCGGTTGGCGCGATAGAAGTCCAGTTTTTTTTTTTAATTCATAAATTTAATAAACATTTTCTTGCGAGCTATAAAATTGTTTCAAAGACTTACCTCTTTTACTTTTTCATAAAATTTCATAATTTCATTAATTTTTTATACAGTTCAAAAAATACTGTTAATATTATGAAACTTCATAAACTTGTATTCATAAAATTACATAGTTTCATAAAAAAATTCGATTTCATAACAAATATCTTTATAAATATAATGAAAATTTTCTGTAAGCTATACAATTGTTTCAAACCACACATTTTTTATTTTTTCATAAAATTTCATAGTTGCATTAATAATTATACGTACATTTAAAACTTTATTTTAAAATTTAATTCTCAAGTATTTTATAAAGTTCTTCATTTCATTGGCTTAATTCCAATGCATTTTTCAAGACATTCATGAAGAGTTTAATTAATTCATTAAAACTTCTTAATATTATAGAATTTCACGAAATTGTTTTATAGATTCTATCAACGCTCCATTGTCCGAATGATTCATTAGTTTTCTGAAGATATTTATTAATTTTACAAAGAATTTCATAACACTATGAAGAAATTCATACCTGGAATACAGCTATTTCTTTCAGTGTAGAATTCCAAAACTTTACATGAGTAATCTTGAATATATTTTCCTTCAACCTTTCACTACCGACTTTTTGTTTGTGGACATAGTTCTATTTTTACTTCAGATTCTTGTTAGGGGTCATTACATTAAAAAGAAAAAGGTTTACATGTGTTCCTCTCCCCTTCCTACCCACCAAAAAATGGGCCCGAAATTTTATACTTTTCAGCCCATTTTTACACTTCAACATTCGTATAGCCAAAAATGCTCTATTTAATTTGGTTCAGCCAACCGCTTATCTCGATAGATTAAAACATAATTGACTTGCATGCACAAAATGTCATTAGGTAAAAATACAACAAAAATAAGTGGTTATAGTTACATATATAAGTAGTTACTAAAGTTGAAAAAATAATACGTCTAAAAATAGATTTTTAAAAAATTTCGTTGAAATATAGCATAATTTTTTAATTTTAAACTATGCAAAACTAAAATAATATAACTATTTTACAACGATAGCACTAAAACTGTGAACTCCATTTATGTAATTTCTACAGTACCTAAAACAAGATCTTAACATCTCGATATTCTAAAACTATTGCCGATATATATTTAACTTTTTGAGAAATCTTTTAGAGTTACTATAGTCTAAAATGGATGCATTTGAAACTTGGTATTGTAGTATTCAATTTGCTGCCAAAATTCATAAAATTTTGAGATGATAGGGTAAAATACTTGAATTATTTATGTATTTTTAAAATTAGTCTTATTCGTTCGATTAATCGCATACTTTTGAAAAATTAATCATTTGATAGTTCGATCAAAAACTGTTTGATTGTTTATTCGAACAAAACAAAAACCTGAAAAAATTACAACACTAATAGCAGCTGAGTGAAAACATGTCAACTCATTCAAAAATATTTTCGGATATACCATCTCCCATTTCAATGAAATTCACCATAACTGTCATACTCGATTAAAATACGACGAAACATAAATTTCAGATTTGCACCCTTTCGGTTTCCGAAATATGACGTCATTAAAATTGCAAAAACGACCAAATTTGACTAAAGTATCTTTACAAAATTTACTACACAGAAAAAACTAAAAACGGGTTTCAATTAAAATTTCTATTGAATCAATTAATATTTTAATTGATTTTGCACCTACCACTGAAATGATAGTATTAACTAAAAAAATTTGCAGACAGTTTATTAAGACTCTTTCAATTAAAATAATAATAATATCAATTAAAAGAGTTATTTTTTTTTCTTTACAACCTCAATTAAAAAGTTTAGTTAAATTGATTAAAACTTTAATTGAAACTTGAGAAGAAAACAATGGTAGTTTTAATTGAAAACTCGTATTTTTTTATTTCTTTTATATGCCCCCCATTAAATAAAAAAAGAAATGTAGGTTTGTAAATTAAATTGACATTTTATTTATAATAAAATTAAAGCTTTTTAATATAAAAATGTATTATAAGAAAACAAATAAAAGTAAGGACAAAATTTTTGTTTTGCTTGTCTTGTCTTGAACTTTTTCTTGTAATTGAATTGCTTTCTTAAAAAAATCACACACAACTCTAAAATGATAGTTTAATGACACTTATACTTATTGAAAATTTAATTATTTACAAAAATAATAGTTTAATTGTCCTTTTTCGATAAGGTTTATTTAAATCCACATGTGCACTTTTATTACCACAGATAAAACACGAAACTAAATTAAGTTTTCGTGCGTACACGAATATCTCAACAAAAATAGTGTTGCAAACTCTAGTGAAATAACTACGATTTTGCGTGTATTTGAAATCGGTAAACTTTTCTGTGTATAACTTATAAACTACACTGTATAACTTATAAACTACACTTCGCGTTAGCTTTATTTTTTTAGATTTCAATATTATTTTTTTAGATTTATATAAATGCTATGCATATTCATTTTTTTGATGGAAGAGTTAAAGGTAATTTGTGACCGGTTTCCGAAATATGACGTTAATAAAATTGCAAAAACGACCAAATTTCACTAAAGTATGGTTACAAAATTGAATATAAGTTTTAAGCTAAGGCGTTAGTCTTATTTTTTTAGATTTAAATATACTCTTTAAAATGCTATGCACATTATTTTTTATGGAAGAGTTAAAGGTAATTTTATGGGATCTTGGATCCACATGTGCACTTTTATTACCACAGATAAAACACGAAACTAAATTAAGTTTTCGTGCGTACACGAATATCTCAACAAAAATAGTGTTGCAAACTCTAGTGAAATAACTACGATTTTGCGTGTATTTGAAATCGGTAAACTTTTCTGTGTATAACTTTTAAACTACACTGGATACAAAATTCGCGTTAGCTTTATTTTTTTAGATTTAAATATTATTTTTTTAGATTTATATAAATGCTATGCATATTCATTTTGTTGATGGAAGAGTTAAAGGTAATTTGTGACCGGTTTCCGAAATATGACGTTATTAAAATTGCAAAAACGACCAAATTTCACTAAAGTATGGTTACAAAATTGAATATAACTTTTAAGCTAAGGCGTTAGTCTTATTTTTTTAGATTTAAATATACTCTTTAAAATGCTATGCACATTATTTTTTTATGGAAGAGTTAAAGGTAATTTTATGGGATCTTGGATCAAATGGAAAAATTTATTGTGGCATCTCGATTGGTCTATGAGTTATTGAACTCAATAACCCCAAAAATTACTTCTGACTCTGCCAAAAAAAAATTAATAAGCATATAATTTTAAAGAGTATATTTTTAAGGCCACCATTTTATATCTTGTATAGTTTAAAATTTATAGTAAATTTTGTAACGATATTTTAGTAAAATTTCATCGTTTTTTTGCAATTTTCAGAAGACATATTTCGGAAACCGGAAGGGTCCGGAATTTTTATGTTTCGTCGATTTCTTGTCGAGTATGACAGTTATGGTGAATTTTACTGAAATCGGAGATGGTCGATCCGAATGGTGATGGAGTTGACATGTTTTCACTAAGCTGCTTTGTCTAAACAATTATAGCCATTGTTTCACTAGTTGCAAATATGGTCATTTAATTAATATAATGTGTCACAAATTTTTTTTTTTATTAATTTGTATAGTTTAGCCTATAGAGTTAATAAACAGTTCTTGTGTTGGTTGTTTATTTTTTTTTTTTATGCGGGTGCAATCAGCTGTTTTCAGCTGTCAATTAACGTAGTACAGAAAATTATGTTTTTAACACGTTCGTTCCGCACGCGATGTTACCATAGACTAACTAGACCGGTCACGGAAATTTAAAGTCTGGCAGCACTGACAAATTTTCTCAATAATACTGTCATGGAAACTCTTCAAAATATCGCGTTAGAATGAAGCAAATATATAAAATATATATACAGTGTCTATAATATCTAATGGGTAATAATTTAGCCCCCGCAAAAAAATTTCGTTATCAGCCACTTTTAAATTTGCATTTTTCTTAATATAACAATTTTTACTAAATGCCCTGTTCCACAAAATATGCTAAAATTTTAATATAGATTTCTAGAACGTTGATTTTTTTAATTATTCCTAGAAAAGTGCATCTTTTTTAATATCATACTGTGAAAATGAAAATTTCGATTGTTTTAAAAACTGCTAAAATGAACAAATTTGTTTGCAAAATATTAGTAAGATAGAACAGCAAAAATAAGACTGTTAAATTTACAGAATTTTAGTTAAATTCGTATTAAATTTTAGTTAATTGAAAATAGCAATTTAAACTTGTATACAAAATACAGCAAAAGAAACTGTAATATTAACAAAATTTTTTGTTATATTTACCTTAAATTTAGTTTAATGCAAATAATAGTATATTCTGTTAAAATTAAGAAAAACATTTGATAAAAAAATAGAAGACATTTGATTTTATTAGGAAATATTTTTTAGTAGTTTTGGCAAAAAATTTTATAAATTTTTTTTACCATATTCGAAAAAATTTTGCAAGTGGATTACTATCATCAAATTGTTAACTTTATGGACTCCTTAATATTTGGCAAAAAAAAAAAATTCCCAATTTCAACAGTTTTTCCGCAACATAATTTTTTGTAATTTTGTGCAAACAATTTAAAAATTTTTTTTTTTCTATTAGTGTATAAAAAAGTTTACTCAGAAGATTGACATATTGACAATAACTGATTCGAAAAAATTTTGCAATTGGATTACTATCATCAAATTGTCAACTTTTGGGACTTCTTAAGGAAAGACCCGAAACAATTTTAATGACTGACCATCCTAATAGTTAGAAAAGCTCAACGCACTTTTAAATCTCAGAAGTAAAATTTATATACATTTGTTTCAAAAAACCTACTTTTATTTATGCGGCTATAGCAGAGTTAAAATTCACTTAATTTTTGTTGCCCACCTTTAATGTACATATCCAAAAATAAAAACCTTCAAAAAGAGGGCAAAATCTAATACTTTATCTTATTTTATCAAATAGTTGCAATGCTGCGGAGTTGATGGGCCTCTGGACTATCGTCGTTTATCCTTGCCATGGTCGTGTTGTTCGAGACCAGAACACGCTTATGAGTCAGCCTGCGATACTCACTATAAAAGGGGCTGTTTGGCTGTAGTCTCAGAGCAAATTAAATACACCCTTTTGATTACTGCATTCGGTGCCGCCATCATTGCCATATTTCAGGTAAATATTTTGTTAAATACCCTTCGCAAATTCCTGTAGGTGCAAAATACGTTACAGCGAGCACACAAACTTAACCATAAAGCATTTCCATCGTGCAAATTGTGTGTAAATGGTTATTTAGGGTAAATTGTGCTCAAGCGGGCACCATAGGTGACGACGTCGAACAGACCTAATGTGTACTTATTATAGGGGATACCTGTGTTTAATTGTAATATTTTTTCTTAAACCAACTATATTTATATATCGCCAGTACTATGTCACTTAAAGCACATTTTTTTGAATAACAAAAACATTTGAAAGTTATCGGATATGTTATATATACCAGTTAATGTGTCTCCAAAAACTCTTTTATTTGGCACACTATTTGTCTAAAATTTCTTTCAAATAATACGAAATAAATCAAAAAAACAAAATCTGGGGTAATTTTTGACTCCGTTTTTTAGACATATGAGATTGGGATGCTAAACAAAAGCGTTTCACATATCCGAATTTTATTAAGATCGGAGCAAACCCATCGGAAGACTCTCATTTTAAGAAAAATTAGCTTTTTGTATTGACATTTTCCAGGTGTCAGTTAGTAACTTATAATATGTCTGTTCGATTACTTTTCCAGTAAAGTCCAGTAAAAATTACTCAGTAACAAAATTACAGATAGATAAATTTCCAAAAAAATAAATGAACGGAAAATTTGTAAGTATTGGTAAAATAGATAAAACAGCTGATTTTAAATATCAAATATTAAAAAAGAAAATCAACTGGCCATTATAGAAAACATTAAAGTTAAACATTAAAGTAAATTGTCGACCAGAAACAATTTAGAATGTTTTTAAACTGTTTTTAAATTAACTGTGTAAATTTTTTAATATTTTTCACTTTAAATCCATAAACAATTATAATTTAATTTAATATTTGTTTTTGTTTACTAAAAACTCAAGCATATTTTTTCAATCGTGTTTTTTTCTTAATACAATTTTTTACTGACAAAAATGTATCCAGTAAAAACTTGTAAGTTATTTGGCATCAAACTTTCACTTTACTCTCTCTTTTTACTGTTTTTTACTGAGTAGTTGTGTAAACGAAAACCTTCCAGTAAAAACTTGTACACATTTTTAGAAATTTTTGTGTTATTGATCAAACTTAATAATAAACACGCGTATAGTAAGAATTTATTTTTAAAAAATTTAAATATCATATTTTTAAGTACACACAATAAGGATATTCACAAGGTGTTGTATACGTTGTATTGTAACAAGAGAGATGGTAAAAATTTATTTTCAATTTCACGAAGATTTTGGGTTGGGTTTTCTCTCTGTTATCACACTTGAACAAAGTACACAAAAGAAAAATAAATAGTTTTGAAGAGTAGGCCCGAAAATCGAGTTTTTAAAATTTCTCAGTCCCTTTTTACCACTAAAACATTCGAATAACCAAAAATGATTTATTTTATTTTGTTCTGGTGATTACATGAAGCTACATGCCAAGTTTCGTGATTATAGCTTTCTTAGTTTAAAAGTTACACCAAACGCCCCTTTTTTCGGAGATAAAGTTTCATTAAAGTTTTTTTTATCAAATATTGCGACTTAAACAAAAATATAAAGTTTGATTGTCAAAATGTGTATATTTATTTTACCCTCTAATCGGCAAGCCCGCCTCCAGGCGTTATATTTTAAATTGGCCATAAGTGCGCCAAATTATGGTTTTATAACAAGAATTTAACTATTTCGATAGAAAATTAAATTTAAATTTCTGAAGTAATTTTCTTTGTGCATGGCACGGTTTGAAATCGGGAAAACGTTCAAAGTAAAACTTCGTAAAATTTCAAAAAATCAATATTTTAAAATGAACGCAATTTTCAAAAACCTTGAAAACTTATTTATGTTGACCAGAAACCGTTGATAATACACACAAATTAAGATTGAAGCTTTAACTTAAAAAAGTTCTAACTTTGGTCCAAGGACATATAGGATTCCAAAAGGATACCTGTAAATACATCGCCTTAACTTGAAAACGTATGGACGGATTTTTATGAAATTTGGTAGAAATGTTATATTAAGTAGTACTAGCAAAACATTTAAGTTAAATCAATTTGCGTTGAAGTTTAAGTGCGTTTTTGCTCAATTTCGCGTTTTTAGAAAAACGAAAATCTTAAGTAAAAGCACATAAAGTGTAATTTTTGGACTATAGTTATAGTTATATATGTCTAAAAGTTGTTAATTTTTATGGATTAGTTTTTGATATTCGATCTAAACCTATTTTGGTCCATATCACCCAAGATAGGCAACGAAAAAAATTTTGGTAGAAGAACATATCGTTTATTTTTCGTGCCGAACAGGTGGTATAAATTGCATTCCAAAAAAGCTTAGGCCGTTTTAAGGATTAAAAAGGTTTAAAAATGAGCCAAAAATTGCAAAGGTACACACAAAGAAATCTTTTCCAAGTAGTTAGGAGGAGCATTTCAACTAATAAAGTTAATTTACAAAAGTTATGCGAAAATTAGTAACATTTTACCAAGTTTTAACTTATTTTTACTTAATTATTGAATAATTTATACGAAAGAACTTTTTTAATTACAATGCTCCTAGTTACTTGGCAACGATTTTTTTGTGCGTACGTTTCTGCAAATAAACACCATAGATTGTATTCTTTGTACCTACAGTTTTCTAAAGGGTTATTGAATTTCTACTGATATTATTGTGTATTTTTATTCTCTTGATTTCTTATGTATAGAGCCTGGGACTTTTCTGTGTTGTTCATCTGGCCATGTTGTATGGCAAACACGAAAATGGTTACGATAATAATAAGCTCAGCAAGAAACGCCAGCAACAGTTTTTGCCATTATCCATTCAAGATAAACGCCAGGACATTCCCTCACCTTTAAGTTTGTCACCAACTGCTCCGGGTCATCGTGTACTAAAAACTTCAGCTCCAGGTGGTAAAAAATGACAGACAATTAGTTTTTAAGAGTTTAATTGAATTAAAACAAAGAAACAAAAACTTTTAGATTACTACTCGTAATAATATATATTACCTACTACTGAATACTATTCTACTAATTTGAGATGGAAAATAATAAATGTGGCCCTCAATTTATGTTGTTGTTATTTTGTCATGTTCAATGTACAAACTAAATTCTATTAAGAAAAAAATAAAATAAATTCTTAGAATTAGATATTCAAATTATGTTCTTTAGTGGTTGTCTAAATTTTTATACTACAAGTACCTTTAGTGTGAATTGAGTTCAAGGATAAGGTGGGTACATATGTAGTACATACATACATATACTACTACGTATTTATTTATGTATAATAACTACCGAGTAAAAACGTTTACATATAAGTATACATTATTTTATATAAATATATTGCATGATAGTATATGTAAATACATATGTTTATGTATGTATGTATGTATGTATGTTTATATATATAATATAATTTTTTTAATACGATGCCACATATAATTACATCTTATTACATATCGACCAATATATAATCGTATATGACATATACAATTACACGCAGAAAAAAAAAAAACTGGGGGAATATTATCCAAAGCGCTTAGTAATTATACAACTACATAAGATTCAAGTTAATTTTACAAAGTTCTTTAAAAATAAATATAAATAATATAGTAAAATATTTAGAAATTTTTTTGTAAAATATATACAAGCCTAGTAAAAAATTTCTAAAAATTATATACCTTACAAAAATTTTGTAAAACTTGAAACTTATGTAGTTGTATAATTTCTAAGCACTTCGATAATATTACCCCAGTTTTTTTCTGCGTGTATATATGGTTATTCTAATTATGTACGAACACATACATAATTAGATATACCCGATTAAAAAAATCAACATGATGCAACAAAGAACAAAATTTGATATAGCCTTATATCTAATTGATATACAATTTGATCCGAAAAATGGTGAATTGTATATACCCGAGTAAAAAAAAGTTGTATAGAAAATTATATAATTTTACATAGACAAATAGAGCAAAATGTGGTACCTTATTTGTGTGGATATAATTATGTATAACTTTCAATTTTTGAACAATTTTAAATATGCCGTCAGATATAAAGAAATATGAATAAGTATGTTCCCATACATATTTGTATGTACCATATGTAGTTAGATATTATCGGAGGTTTTCTAAGTTAATTTATTTGTAACTAAGTATAGCCCCATGTAAATTTTTTTTTATATATTTCAATATGATTACAAGGACTTAATTTTTTTTTTAATTTTGAACTTAATCGAGTTATGATATTACTACATATAATTTATACGGAGACAAATGTCGTAACGTATTGGCGAATTAAAACGAAATGAGGATGACAAATCTATATTATTTCAATTTCACTTAATTTTTTAATCACTTATTTTAAGTATTCATTCTTTACAAAATAATTTTTAACATTATAAACAGTCGAGTCCCTTTACTTAATTGTATAGTTCGTTATATGACAGTAAACATTTTATTTAAAAAATAATTTTGTTTAATGTTCGTATTTTTATAGAATTTATTATTTATTTTTTTTTTTATTTCATAAAAACATGAGCTCGCAATTTTTATTTTTAATCAATACTAAATTTAAGTTTTTAAAAATGAAGTCTTAAAGAATTAAAATTAATACATATCTATATGAGGCATATAAAGGGTCCGCCATCTAACGTTTTTTATTCAACTAGTGCTTATTTCGTGAACAATTTAGCTCATGTCTGATTTGACAGATAATTAGTTTTATCCTTCCGCTGAACGAATATTGTTGTGTATACGCTTGAACAACGCTGGGAAATATTGCGACATTGCTTTGAAAATCATGGTAATGTTGCAGAATGTGTGCGAAAATTGCGTCCTGTTTTTGAAGATCGCATTATCAGCCGCAGAGCTGATATCCTTTGGCCACCTCGGAGCTGCGATTTGACACCGTTGGACTATTATTTGTGGGGTGCCGTCAAAGATAAGTGTTACGCCAACAAGCCAGAGACAATTGACGCTTTAAAGGACAATATTCGTGAAGCCATTGGTGAAATACAGCTGCACACAATCGATAATGTGCTTAAAAATTGGACCGATCGTGTAGGCTACTGCATGGCCAGCCGAGGCAGCCATTTGAATGAAATTATTTTCCATTATTAACCGGAAGGATTGTACTTTCAAATAAAAAAAGAAATTTGAGAAAATATTCAGTAGTTTTTTTTTTATAGCATTTTCAAAAAAAAAAAAAGTTATTTGGCGTACCCTTTATATATACATATAAATTGTATAAAAAAACTATAAAATGATGTCTTTCTACATCAAATTAGATATGATTATATCGTCTCAAAATACAGATAAAATGTATATATATATATATATACAGTGGTAGTCCCCAATTAGCCTACCCAGCATGAAATTTTCTTTGTCATATTATTACTTTTTAAAAGAGTTTTTATGTTTTTATTATTTTAATATATTGAAAACAATGTACTAATTATACTACATGACTTGCCCCTCATTTCGCTTGTCAAAAATTGTTAATTTTGGCCCTTAAATAAATAATTATTTTTTACCAATTTTGAGGACTCCTAACGGGTAAGTGGGACCAGATTGGGATTAACCGCCCTCCACATTTTTGTTGCCCCAACCTTCCCTTACATATTTACTAGGGTTGTCACTCGAATAAAAATTATTCGATTAATCAAACGAACAAAACCAAAATTGGAACGAACAATTTAAAAAATATGAGTTTCGAATAAAGAATAGTTTAAATAAAATTTGACGATTAATCGACTAAAACGAATAATTAAAAAAATACTTCTTTTAAATAACTTTTTTTCAAAATTGACCAATTTTAAGAAAATTTACATAAAAAATGGTAATGGACAGAATAAAATCAAAACCTGAAGAAATAACTGACATTTTAAAACATTTATTTATCGTTTTCCAAGATATGGACGCTTTAATAATAGGTAAAAAGATATATGATTTGACTTTGAAAC
Organism: Delia radicum; assembly: GCA_021234595.1. Classification (NCBI taxonomy): domain Eukaryota; kingdom Metazoa; phylum Arthropoda; class Insecta; order Diptera; family Anthomyiidae; genus Delia; species Delia radicum. The sequence continues at coordinate 168,775 of CM037855.1, read as the reverse complement.
AAACAGTATAAAAGAATTCACAGATAAAGTGCTATCGTTTAAATATAGCATGACTTGAAGTTTAAACTATACAAAACTATAAAAATATAGCTATTTTACAAAGATATCACGTTAGCACTTACACTGTGAATTCCATTTATATAATTTCTACGGTATCTAAAATAAGATGTTAACAGTTCGATATACTAAAACCATCGCCGATGTATATATTTAACTTTTTACCGATTTTCAAAACTATATTTTTCTTGATCGCGAGATAACAATCCCAAGGTTAGGTTAGGTCGGAGTGGTAGCCGGCTTCGTGAGCACCAGCACACTTAGACTCTGAGGTCCAAAGAGCGTATGATTGAAAAATCTTTTGGCGTTAGTCTGAAATGATTTCATTTGAGAATTGGTATTGTTGTAGTATTTAAAATGATGCCAAAATTCATAAAATGTTGAGATAATATGGTAAAATACATTATTTACACAGTTAAACATTAAAAATGCATCGGACATGCGACTTATCAATTTTGATAGATTTCACAGTGCAACACGAAAAAAAATAACCATATACGGACACCACTACGTGATAAAAGACTAAAAAAAAAAAGACCCGTGTCTCCCTATTTTTCCCAAAGTCATCTCCTTTTTTGTTTATGGGCCGCCAAAGATTTGGGGCCTCGGTATTATTTTCGCAAAAAAATGATCATTTTCTCAGGCTCATATCTTGCAAACCGTTCAGAATTTCGATTTACTCTCTATGGCAAAGTTGTAGCTCTTGTCATAAAGAACAAAACTTGCGAACATATAAAATCAAAAAAACTTCACCTTCCAGATCAAAATCGCAAAAAACTTAAAAAAATTCGATTTTTTTTTACCTTTTTTCCCGTGTTCAGGTCCATAGGTAGCAAACCGTTCAAAATTCAAGGAAACAATCAACTACAAAAATTTACCTAAGATCTCAATAAACAAATTTCTAGAACATATAAACTTCCTGGGAATTGGGTTTGCTACCTATGCACCTGAACAGGAGAAAAAAGGGAAAAAAAATTAAATTAAAAAATTTTTCACTTTTGCGCGCTACCAGTGTTAAGAATCATCTCTAGGAAGTTTATATGTTCTAGAAATTTGTTTATTGAGATCTTAGGTAAATTTTTGTAGTTGATTGTTTCCTTGAATTTTGAACGGTTTGCTACCTATGGACCTGAACACGGGAAAAAAGGTAAAAAAAAATCGAATTTTTTAAGTTTTTTGCGATTTTGATCTGGAAGGTGAAGTTTTTTTGATTTTATATGTTCGCAAGTTTTGTTCTTTATGACAAGAGCTACAACTTTGCCATAGAGAGTAAATCGAAATTCTGAACGGTTTGCAAGATATGAGCCTGAGAAAATGATCACTTTTTTGCGAAAATAATACCGAGGCCCCAAATCTTTGGCGGCCCATAAACAAAAAAGAAGATGACTTTGGGAAAAATTGGGAGACACGGGTCTTTTTTTTTAGTCTTTTATCACGTAGTGGTGTCCGTATATGGTTATTTTGCCATGACTTAAAAAATTACACACAGTGTTTTAGGACGTAGATCACGATTGTGAACACCAAATATAAAAATCCTTAATCGAATTTGCAAAATTTTAGCACATGATGATAATTTATATTCCACTTAATTCATTTCATAAAAAAAACTGCAGAAATTGTATATCAAAATTTTCAGAAAATTCAATCTGAAATATAACTTTTTTATGAAAATTAATTTTGTATGTATATACTATGGAAAAAATTTAAAAAGCAAATGTTTAACATGCCTAATTTAAAAACGAACTTCAATTAGCTAGAACTTGGTTGGTATTGATTTAAAACCTGAATATTACTAGTTAGGATTAGTCACAGACCCCATATTTTTGAGGCATACAAATATATTAACATTTTTAATTTAACTAAAAAGAAAGTACGAGATTATTTTCATAAATTATACTCAGAGATTTATTGTGCCAACCAAATTGAAAAGTGTATTCTAATGGTAACAACTTATAAATTCAGTTAGTTCAACGATATTTACATTAGATTTCTGAATATTTTGGTTGTTGCAACCAAAATTCAGTTGAATTAACCGAACTTTGTTGTGAAAACTAATGTTAAGTTGTGCCAACCTACTGAATCCTAGTAACCGAATTTCAGTTGGCAAATAGCTAAATTTTTCTCTGTGTGTAGTAAGTTTTTTTTCACCAAAATTCTGAGAATTTTATTAAGTTTTCTATAAATTATGTATCCCATGTGTGAATTTTGTATTCCCATTTGGACAATTTTCCTAAACTACTTTCCACGTAACAAGTCATTTTATACATTATAAAATATTACTTATTATTTTTATCTATTTATAAAACTGTTAATATTATGGTAAATATTTACAAAATGTTAAACTTATATTGCATACCTCTAACATTTTATCTACATATTTTAATCAATAATTACTTGGTAAAATGTAACAAAATAAATTTCGACGAACATAACAGCTAATAGGTCATTTCATGTTAAAGAGTGTTAAAAGCTAGAAATGTTTTTTTCATGAATACAGAAATAAGATAGCAACACAAAGTCAAAATGGTGAAATATATACAATAAATATAGAATAAAATAAATCGTACTGACATTCAAATTATTGTGCGTTTTTCAACAGTAGCTCGAAATAAAAAGCTATAAAAAGAAGTATATTCAAGTTTTTAAATAAATAGACAAATTCTAACCCTAATTTTATTTTTTGCAGTTGAAAACTATACACTGGTAGTGCGTTATTTTCTAGACTTTGCTCTTGTACTAAATGCTATGAATGATACAACAATTTATTAATAAAGGTATTAATTATAATTAATTTAATGTGTTTCTTTAATATTTAATAAATGCATTTAAGTTTTATTATAATAAAACAAAAAAGCTGCATTTTAAATCCAAAAATAGGACAATCCATTAAGCTATATAAGGATTTGTATTCGAACAAAGTATAACTATTATAATTTAGTTTTGCTTGAATATTTTAAAATAAAAAAAGAAGAATTACCAAGTTTTTGTAGTTACATGTCATTATATATTTCTTCCAACCATTTTCCTAAGTTGATTGACCAACTTTTCCTACATATAGTTATTAGTTGAAATGCTCCTACTGTACTTGGTAATATTATACCGTTTTTTTGATAAACGTTACCCTAGATTTTTTTGTATGTAAGTAACCCGTACATATTAAAATTTTGGATCTTGTTTTTGTTGCAGATCTTTTATAAGCGAAATCTTGAAAAATTAGAAATTTCATAGGGAAAATTATCGCCCCTTTCGAAACGTGTAATACATTAAATTAAAAAGCATATTTCATGCTTTTCTGATTTTGTTGAACTGTGTTATTTATGTATTTTTAAAATTATTTTATTCGTTCGATTAATAGAAGAGTTTTTAAAAACTAATCGTTGGATCAAACATTTTTTGGCAGTTTATTCGAACAAAATAAAAACTCGATTAATTGACAGCCCTAATATTTACTCTATATATTACCTGAACAATTATATGTGCCAAAAACGCTTGGTCGTCAAAGGATTAAAAGTGAAGGTTAAAATATCATGGCAATTAACAGAAACAGCTCCAACATTGTCTTTTATATATATATTTCACCAATATAATTTTTTTTAAAAAGATTTTAAATTAAAAATTAACTTTACTATGTTTGCTGGGTGGGCTAATTTGATGGCCACCACTGTATATATAATTATTATATATACCCAGGCAGAAAAATACAATCGGCAAAGTGTTGGCGAAGCGCGGGCTACGTTCGGTTATGCGTTGGCAGAACGTTGGATTAAAAATTAACAAACCCTTGGGTTTAGCAAACTTGCCACCGTTGGCATAATGTTGGTAATTCAAAAAATTTGGTGCTTTTAAAATAGCTTAAATTAAATTAATTTTGAGAAATGTGTATAATAAAATACATTTAAGAAGCAGCAATACAGCTCGTTCTTAGTCTTATACATCACATTTAAATGTGTAATATATAATAAAGTATTAAAAAAAGTCTTCAATTTAGTTGTAATATTGGTAAAAACTATATTGGCAAAGAATTTTGCGAGTGGTACTGGCAAAACACATGCTTTGCAACAAAATTGTGTTTTCCTAGAACAATATTAGTTGTACCTTTGGTAATTTTTAACACCAGTACTATAGTTTTGGTACGGTTGGCAATTTCTATATATAAAGGGTCCGCCAAATAACTTTTTTTTTTTGTTTTGTCCTTCAAAATAACGGTTTTTGTTTCATTTTCGTTCATTACAACCCCAAGTTTTATTGCAAATGGTTCCAAATGGAAAAAATCGTTTTTTTTTGGCAAACGTTAACCCGTGCAACAAAAAAACCGAAAAATGGCCAATTTGGAAGAAAAGAGTATTATTATTAAAAAATTTCGAAAAATTTACTTTTTATTTCAATTGTCTATTTAATATACTTAAAAATATTCAGACATGGAATTCTGACGTTATTCGTTAGATATACGACATCATTCTACGTTATGCTTTATTCTACGTATATGAATGAAGTTTTGCTCGTTGTTTAATAATACATTTTCTAAGTGCTGTTCCAAAAGTGGGGGGGGGGGGGATATGACAAGGGGCGGGAACTTCCCATACGACCCGAAATTTAAATTTGCTTTTCCTCAGCTCCTGTTGAGCATATTTTTTTTTTTTAAAGATAGGCAACACTCAGGAAATACTTCCTATATTTTAGTGTGTTGCTTTCTTTGGAAAGGGATAGTAGAGAGATGAAAGGTGGGGAAAGATGAAGGGCTTCAACCATGGCAACACTGTAATTGCGCGAGATGATAAGTATTAGAACAGTTGTTGCTCGCCAACTGATGGAGAGCTGGCGAACTTATCGAAGCTTTTTGGTTCATAGCCCTGATTCATTATTTTACTTTGGTGGGGTTAAGTGCTATGGGAACACCGAAGGTGGACATTGAGTTACGTATGAGGGATAGAAAACTCATACGTATTATTTGATGTTGCCGGCACCGGGGATCGAACCCGGGACCATCTGTGTAATAGTCCAACGCGCTAACCATAACACCACAACGCCCACAACAAAGTGTGGCATGGCGTTTTGTAATGAAATTTTTAAGAACTGTGCCATAGGTGGGCTTTATAGAATGAGAACACAATGAATGCAAGATAATGCTCCGAAACCCGGAGAAAAAAGTATTTTTCCAAAAATAAGTATTTTTTTTTTCAATATAAAAGTACTTTTTCAAAATAAAGTACTATTTTCAAAAAAAAAGTACCAATTCCAAAAAAGTAATTATTCCAAAAAAGTACCTTTTCAGAACAAAGTACATTTTCTAAAAAAAATACTTTTTAAAGACAAATGTACAAAAAGTTGAATGCCGAACTTACTGTATTATCAAATAGTTACTTTGCAGACTTCGGCCTTAATTTTTATAAAGTTGGCAGTTTGATTGATAAATAAGATTAACTTTAATATAGCAACCCAGCACACACCCTTAAAATATGTACCATCCTTATCCTTAATAAATCCTTGTGTGTCTGTCGGAATGTTTGTTGTTTGTTTTTTAAGTAAGTGGACGGAATAACAGAAGTGGGCGTTGCACCTCCCATACAGCCCGAAAATTTATATTGCTTTACTTCGGCTCCTGTAGAACCAATATTACTAAAACTTGGCAAGGCGTTTTATAAAAACAAATTAAGTACTGTGGTAAAAGTAGGCTGAATAGGAAGAGGAGCGTTTTATATTAAAATGCTTGAGTAGTGTTCCAAAAGTGGGCGGGATAATACAAGCGGCGTGGCACCTCCCATGCAGTCCGAAAGTTAAAAGTTAATATTTACATTGGCTCCTGCTAAACCAGCATAAGCAAAAATTATAATAATATTTTTAGGTAATGCCTAAAAGTGGGTGGGTACCTAGGTTCTTGATGATCACATACGAGCAAAGTTTGGCACATCGTCTTATAAATAAATTTTAGAAAACTGTTGTTAAAAAAAATCTATGCCAAGTTTTGATCAAATATGTTCGGTATAAGCCAAGGAGAATCAAATTAAAAAGTTGGGTTGAGAGGGAAGAGACACTCCTCTTCTTCAAATTCTGCACACAACACAATTTAAAATACTTTAAATTATGCTCGGTTTTACGTACAAATTTTGAAAAAATTTGGCATATGCCAAATTTTTACGCAATATTGCGTAAAAATATATATTTCGAGCTTTGTACCAAGTATGGAGTAGGTTTGCTTTAATTTTAGAAATTTGGTTCACAGTGAGGAAAATTGGGCATTTTTCGGGCAAATTAGTCAACAGCTCCCAGTTTAAAACATTTTGAATAAAATATGGTTTCAAATTTGCTGTCATTATTTTATTTTATACAATTAAATCAAACTTAAAATAATCACTTTTTACTGTCATTGTGTGTAATTTCTCTGTTGTAATTAAATACTTTAATTTCTAGTGTCCGACCGAACAGTTCGGCCAAAAAACTATATTTAGTCGGTTTTTTGATATCTAGAGGCAATGATGACAAATTTTGGTATTGGAAACATGTTTGTTGAGCCGATTTAATTCGATTTTGTGTATAAAATTTAAGAGAAAACTCTAAGTTTAGCTATAAAGTTAAAACTTCGGCCGCCGAACTATTTTCAATTTGGCCGAACTTTTTGAGGCCGAACAGTGAATTCATTGCTTAACTACAGACTTTTCTTCAAATTTGACACTCAAAATAGCATCTAATCAGCCCAATAAACATTTTTCCATCCGCTAAATTTGTCCATAATGCTTATAAATACCGAATACAGACCAAATGCATTTTCTGGCCGAACTGTTCGGTCGGACACTATTAATTTCATTCTTTAAATGTTGTTATATAAAATGTATCAATTAAGCAGAATATGCAATTTTATCTTAATATAAGATCACTGCGATTGGCAAGCTTTTAAAGATGAGCGAATTTGGCAAATAAAGTCTAGAGATAAAAATCTCTCTCTAATATTTTCTAAATCACAAATATCACAAAAAAATAAAGTTTAGGTTGTATTGATGATTACAAAAAAAAAAATTAATTCTATAGTCAAAACTATAAACGAGTTTTTCAAAGCGTCTATCTAAAATTTTTGTTATCAAGTAAAAATATTGAAAGTTAAACTTGGAAATCTTTCAGAGAAAAATATATTCTCTAATTCGACATTAATGCAAAATCCGTAATAAATTTGAAATTCAACTTCACATTCGTTATTATCGTTGAAACATCTACATTTTATTTGGTGCATCGTGTTCAATAGTATTGAAAATACAAATACTTTTTCCTATAGCTACCTCTAAATAATTATTTTCTCTATTGTTTATTTTTCGTATAAACTTCTTATTAGCGTTCTTCCCCGTTATTTATAATCTTTTATGACCTGGAGACTCCGGGCAGGACCGGGTTTTAGCCCGCTTGTAATCTTATAAATTATTGAAAAAACACTTGTAGAACAAACATATGGACCAAAAAAACAAACTAGTTTAGTAAATGGAAATTAATAAAATGAACTTTGAACTATTACGACCAACCAGACACGTAGCTAGGGGGGGGGGGGCAAGGGGGCTAAAGCCCCCCGAAATGATTTGGCAAATTTAAAAACTTAATACAATTTGTTAGGAAGTAACAATGTTTTTGATAAATTTAATATAAAATAATTTATTTTTCACTTGGATCAAATAGGAAATGCCTGTTAGTTCAGTATTGTATGGTTCAAATCTTCAAATTTCATTAGAAAACATCGCCTGCAAATAGGCGGCTATCATTGTTAGAGTTAATTTTCGACAAAAAAGCAATAAATAAAATCATTTCATAAGAGATTTCGATGTATTTTCATTTAAAAATTGCTTGAAACATGTCTACACAGAAAAAACTAAAATTGAGTTTCAATAATTTTCAACTATAGTTTTATTCATATCTATTGAAAACTGTTTTTTACTTCAAAAAAATTTTTAGTAGATACTATTAAAACATCAATTGAAATTTAAAACAATCGCCAAAAATTGGGGGAAAAATTGCTTAAATTACAAACAAATATGATAAAATAATTTAAAAAAAAATTTGCCAAAATTTAAAAAAACAATCCACAAAATTGCAGAAATTTAAAAAATTGGCAAAATTAAAAAACGTCAAAACTCAAAAAACTTTTAAAATTAAAACAAAATTGCTCAATTTGAAAAAATAGCCAAAATTAAAAAAAAAAAAAACAAATTTTTTACTTAAAGTAAAGTAATCTATTTTTTAATTTTAACGATTTTTTTAAAATTTTTCAATTTGTTTCTGTGGTGTTATTATACGTTATAAAAACTAGAAAATATTGTTTATACCAAATTCGTTTTCATTAAACATTTAATTGAAATCGATCAAAAATTTAATTGAATTTTTTTTACAATAGTTTTTTTTGCTGTATTTTGACATAATCTTTAAAAATGTAGATACCACTACGGAGATAAGACTACTCCTCAAACTTAAAATGACGTGTGCCGTAGTGTGTCATTTCTAAAGTTGATACTTACAGTGCAATCTTTTTATTTTAATTTGATTTGCAACGCACGCATCTGGTAACATAGTTTCCAGAATTTTTTTACAATATATATATTACGATATCTTATAATCCATTAAAGCGACTCTAATTTGACTCAAATTTTCCCAATTTTTTTTTTTTAAGAAATTTCTATCGGGGCTCCTTGAAATGTGACATTTTAAAGTTAAGCAGCTAAACTTGGCTTAGTGTTATAACAATGTTGTTGTTTTTTTTTTCTAGAAATTTTAAATGTTTTTTATTTAAAAAATTTATTAAAGAAAATTGTAATTATTGACGAAAAAGTTAAAAATGGATGGCAAACACACAAGAACGGTTGAAAAGCATCTGAAAATGTCCAAAATATAAATCAAAATGAATTGGAAATACATAATTTAGTTTAAACAGGACCTGGGCGATGTCAGGCATATTTTTAAATTTTCCAATTGTATATTTTTTCTTTATCATTATTTCTTTCAGACTACAATCACACTAGTGAGCTTAAGCGCTCCCTTGGAAAATTTATGATTTTGATAATACATGACATGGTGTACAGCCTCGATGGGCTTCCTCCAATCGGATATATGAAAAATGAGAAAAGAAATAGTGAATAATTTGTTCACCTGGGAGCACGACATATTGTCAATATGACATTCAAAATGTGTGTTTTTTCTGGCGTATTTTAAATTTCCTAAACTTTAAAAATATTTTTATACAACGATGGGGTTTGGCCGTTGAAAAATACGTTTATTATATTTTTTTTGCTCCTTCATCACCTATCCGAATTTTATTAAGCAATTTATATAGGATTTGCCTTTTAAATTTTCTGCTCAATCCGAAACTTTTGAGTTCACGAATAAAAAATATGTAGTTTTTTGTGCGGTTATAAATCTTTAATTTCCCGAGTTAAAACGTTTGCATAAAATTATACATTATTTTATATACCCTTATAAGTTTTTGTGTGCCAGTGTATTTACCCAAACATAATTATATAAATGCATGTATAAAATTAATTTCGTCGAAAATTTTTAATATGATGTCACATATATTAGCGTCTTATCGCATCTCGCTCAATATATAATTGTATATTGCATTTAGAATACATTAAATCTAATCCCATTAATATTGACGTTAAATATAGATATATTTAGATATTCTATCATATTTTAAAAAACACAATTTAATTTTGGATAAAATTGTATAATACCCCATGCAGAATCACACTAGAAAAATTGTCAATCATATTTTGGATATAAATATGTATCAATACAATAATACAATTAATTGCCTATATCATTTTGTGTATAGTTTGATACACAAAATTTACCCCAAGTTTTGTATCTTGAGTTGATTTCTTTCTGGTTCTTAAATTTCTACACTTTATATAAAAAAAGATATAGGAACCCTAAAAAAAAGAACTTGTTTCATTTGTAACATTAGGAGTTTTTAATTTAGTTTTAGATTTTTTTCAACGTCAAAAACTAAATTAAGTTTCAACGTTTTATCCTTGTTTTATAGCCAATGGGTTAAGTAACTAAATTCCATAAAATCTTCATTTTCATTATATCTTCATTTTCATAGATTTTTTTCAAATCCGTATTTGACGGTAATAATTTCTGCAAAATATTTTGGATTTGAATGAATTTTTAAAATAAAAAACCAGATAAAACTATAGCTTGTTTTGTATATATTAGTATCAGTTCAGATATAAATTTATTAAATTGTATCGCACCATTATTTTGATGTATTTTAATCTGATATTATCAAATTAAAACTAAACTAATGCAAATTTATATAATTATTATATATGGGCCCGTTTCTCGGATAAAACTGTATTAAGACTCATATTAAATTACTATTAAATTATTATTACCATATAAAGCATCATATTATTTTTTTTAATCGGGTTATTAGAAATCTAAAGTTTTTGTGTGCACTAGGGTTATAACTTTTGACTTCTTTTTTTGCAATTTTCAAATTTTAGCTACCCATTTTTATTTTTTCGCGGTTTTCAAAAAGGTTTCTTGATATTCTCTTTTTGTTTAATTAAACTAAAATTTAAATTTAGCTAAAAATTTTTAACGTAATTAGACAATAACGTTGCATAACCAACTTAAAGGACACATACATTTTCAAATTTGGCGTGTTTCACCGATTTTGATACAACAGAATTAAGCGTTGTTTCGCGATATAGACATCCAAATTCGGAAGATAACGAACACAATAAGTAAAAAGCTATTTAAAATACGTTGTACAGTATTACTAGTTCAACTTTAATTTTAAAAACTTAAAAAATGCATTTTAAGGAATTGCAATTTATGCGGGAAGTTTTTGTTTCAAAATGCCCGAAAAATCGATATCTATTATTAATACATTATTGCCCATCATGTGCTGGGCTTATAACCCTATGTTACAACTTTTTTTTTTAATTTTTATAAGTTTCCCCGGGTTACAAAAAAAAATACATAATCAAAATAAAAAATCGAAAAGCCCCCTCGTAAATTGAAATTTCTGGTTTTTTAATGCTTGCTATTAAAATCTGTGGTCATTTAGAATTATGTATAATTATACGCAACCATAGCACATTTACATATGTATTTCTTTTCAGTTCTAAAATTTATTATTCCAACAAGTGTAATGAAATTAAACCATCATTCTTACAAGGAAGGTAGTTCATGAGATAATCTCCGATTTTGATGAAATTTGGATTTTTGTAGAAAAAAATATTCGAAGGTTGGGGTGTCTAAGACTAACGGCCCACAGTGGAGTGAATCAAAAAAAAGTGGTAATAAATATAGAACTTCTTAACTACTGGACCGATTAAGACCAAATGTATATGTAATCGTTAAGGAGGAGTATAGCTTTCAGAAAATAAACTTTGAAGTCACCCTGTGTTAACACAGGGTGAGCACTAAGGTGCCAAAGTAGACCACATCGAGTACAAAAAACTTTTAAAATGCTGTAACTTTTACAATTATAAACCGATTTCGATGATTTTAGACTTTTTTGAATCCGCTTGATGATGGTAATATGTTACCTCTTAAAGTTTACAAGTTGTGTGATGTTGAACATTAAAATTTAAATTTTTTGACAAGTTTATTTTAGGTTTTAAGTTAATTACTCCTTGATAATAAGTGGTAAGACATTAAAAAAAAATTTGTGTATTGCCACTTTTATCATTAATGTTGTGCTTAAAGTTTCATTTAATTATCTGTAACCGTTAAGTAAAGAAAAATCTGCAAAGTCAATTTTTTGAAATAGGTCAAAAAAATTGTAAAATTTTTGAGAAAAAGTAGCTTCACTCATACGTTTTTTTTTATAATCTAGTAGAAGAAAAGTAAATATTTTTTTAAATATTCGAAAAGAACAGGCTTTGAGAATAGTTTTAAATGAAAGTATTATTAATTTTGGACATGCACCCTACACCCAGCATTGATCGAAAATGACCAATTGACAAAATTTCAAGTTTACACACGTGGGAAAAAAATGACACGCCCATTTCTTAACTTTTTAAAACGTAATATTATAGACTAATAAAATATTAATTATTTTTTATCAAGTTTGCCGCCGGGAAATGAAAAGTGGGGTTCTGGGAGGAGGTTTTTTTTAAAAAGTCAAATTTTGAAATTAGATTTCTTCGCTTTTAAAAAAATCATATTTAGATCCAATTTTTTTACTTTCATTTATTTTTTATTAATTAACGACAATATAATCTTTAATTCATCTTGAAATTGTTTACATATCATAAACACCTATTTAGATATTATTTATCAAAGTTAAGTTGTTATAATACAAAAAACACTATTATATATAATTTTCTGTTTTTTTACTTATTTGTTTTAGAATTTTTTTAAAATTTACAATAAATTATTTTTTTTGTTTAAAGCAGAGGTTTTCACCTGTTCAACGATGTATAACATGTCTGGTGAATACGTTTACAAACGTCTGAAACCTTTTTTAAAATGTGTCAACTCGTCCAAAAATTTTATTTATATGAAAATTCCTTTGTATGAAAATCATGGTGTATGAGTAATTAACAGGGCAGCGACTTTCATGCACTAAAAAATCGAAAATATGCGCTTAAAATATGCAGTAAAAAGCTCAAAATATGCGCTTAAAACATGCACTTAAATCGAAATATGCACCAAAAACCCAAAAATATGCACTTAAAATCCTAAAATATGCACTAAAAATCCAAAAAATATGCACTTAAAGTTTTTGAATTTTTGAAAATCGATTGAATTACTGTGAGCGTTAGTTTTAAAATTAAATGCATTATTAATGTCTACCAAATGACAACTAGATGCTTTGTAAAGGGTTAAAAATCCTAAAATATGCACTAAAAATCCAAAAAATATGCACTTAAAGTTTTTGAATTTTTGAAAATCAATTGAATTACTGTGAGCGTTATTTTAAAAATGAAATGCATTATTAATGTCTACCAAATGACAACTAGATGCTTTGTAAAGGGTTACAAATGTTTTCTTTTATATTTTTAATTAAATCTTAATTTTTATTATTACTGTGAGCGTTAGTTTAAAAATGAAATGCATTATTAATGTCTACCAAATGACAACTAGATGCTTTGTAAAGGGTTACAAATGTTTTCTTTTATATTTTTAATTAAATCTTAATTTTTATTATTAAAAAATATGCAAAAATAGGCAATTAAATTGAAAATATGCAAAATATGCAAGAAAAAATTTAAACATATGCATTAAAATATGCATTTATAGCAAAATATGCAAAAATTTTACCCTTTTAAAGATAAGATTATCTGAAATACACAAATCTGGTAAAATATCAGCATTATCCCTAATTATTGATTTAAGATTTTCATACTCTGCACCCTGAAATTCTGGAGATTTCAAATCAATTTCGACGGCTAAATTTTTCAAATCGATTTCATCTACACTAAACCGCGATAAAGTGTCGAGTACTATGTTGAGGGACCCCTTGCGATGTCCAATTTTGAAGTCAAAAGCTTGCAGCTTCAGACTCCAACGTGCAAGCCGGCCATTTAAGTCTTTTTGATTCATTAACCACTTTAGACTTGAATGGTCAGTAATTATCCGGAATGGCAATCCCCCGATATATGGCCTAACTACAACCACCATGCACTACAATTCGGTTACAGTGTAGTTGCGTTGTGCCCCATTGAGTTTTTGTGAGACAAAAGCTATAGGACGGTCAAAAACTTTAGGTGCATATTTTTGGATTTTTAGTGCATATTTTAGGATTTTAAGTGCATATTTTTGGATTTTTGGTGCATATTTCGATTTAAGTGCATATTTTAAGCGCATATTTTGAGCTTTTTACTGCATATTTTAAGAGCATATTTTGAGCTTTTTACTCCATATTTTAACCGCATATTTTCGATTTTTTAGTGCATGAAAGTCGCTGCCCTGTTAATTACTCATACACTATTTACCATGACTTTCATACAAAGGAATTTTCATATAAATAAAATTTTTGGTCGAGTTGACACATTTTAAAAAAGTTTTCAGACGTTTGTAAACGTATTCACCAGACATGTTATACATCGTTGAACAGGTGAAAACCCCTGCTTTAAAAAAAAAAATAATTTATTGAAATTTTTAAAAAATTTCTAGAACAAATAAGTAAAAAAAACAAAAAAATATATATAATAGTGTTTTTTGTATTATAACAACTTAACTTTGACAAATAATATCTAAATAGGTGTTTATGATATGTAAACAATTTTAATATGAATTAAAGATTATATTGTCGTTAATTAATAAAAAATAAATGAAAGTAAAAAAATTGGATCTAAATATGATTTTTTTAAAAGCGAAGAAATCTAATTTCAAAATTTGACTTTTTTAAAAAAAACTCCTCCCAAGACCCCACTTTTCATTTACCGGCGGCAAACTTGATAAAGAATAATTAATATTTTATTAGTCTATAATATTACGTTTTAAAAAGTTAAGAAATGGGCGTGCCATTTTTTCCCACGTGTGTAAACTTGAAATTTTGCTTGAAAATTGGTTATTTTCGATCAATGCTGGGTGTAGGGTGCATGTCCAAAATTAATAATACTTTCATTTAAAACTATTCTCAAAGCCTGTTCTTTTCGAATATTTAAAAAAATATTTACTTTTCTTCTATTAGATTATAAAACAAAACGTATGAGTGAAGCTACTTTTTCTCAAAAATTTAAAATTTTTTTTTGACCTATTTTAAAAAATTGTGAAGTCACCCTGTGTTAACACAGGGTGACTTCAAAATTTATTTTCTGAAAGCTATACTCCTCCTTAACGATTACATATACATACATTTGGTCTTAATCGGTCCAGTAGTTAAGAAGTTCTATATTTATTACCACTTTTTTTTTTTGATTCACTCCACTATGCGGCCATAGTGGGGATTTAAGGGGGACAAAGAAATTGTATATAAATTTCCTCCCCCAAAACAGAAATTTTCAAAACAAAAAAATCTAACAGAATAGCAAATTTATAAAAAATACTCAAACTTCCCTCACCAAAAACTTTTCCTGGATCCGCGCCTGGCTTAAACTTAATAGGGATCAATATATGTATGTGAATTTTACAGTCGTATCACTATACACTAAGAAAAAAATATTAAAATCAAGTAGAAACATACTTAAAATGAATGAAAATATTTTATAATTAATTTTAACATGTTATCATTTCTAGGTAATAATAGAAAAATATTCGATTTAAGTTGAAAAATAATTAATTTTAGTGTACACATTTCTGCTTTTCTGGTGTTCCATTCCATTTGTTCTTGATAGTTGAAAATGAAAGAATTATTTTTTAAATAACTTTTTTATTAAAAAGATAAAATTAATTACTTCTTAAGCTATGTATGATGTACATTAGGGTGATAACTTTTTTTGGACAACATTCTCCCCAGGGGTTTTCTAATGGCAAATATTGTATTAATGATAAAAAAAAACTATTTCAGTTCAATTTGGTAAAAAAACCTTGCGCACCGACAGCGATTTCTAAAATGCCTTTAATATATTTATTTTAAATTTTTTTTAATAACAATTTTTTTTTAAATATGGTTTATACATATGTAAGTAAGCAAATTTGGAAGAAAACTATTCCATTGACTCGAAAACGGACTTTACTATTGATATCAGCATGCCTTAATTATATAGATGTGATGGTCAGACGTTGAGGCATCAAAAAAAGTTTTTTTTTTTAACTTTGTTTGATTCAAAACTTTAACGCGTTTGGTGCGGAACCTTTTTTAACGATAGCGAAAAACTAAAAACGCAGTTCTTAATATTTGTCCATGCCCTACACGATTTTGTCTGGGGAGATTTGATATTTGCAAAAAATGCAAAAAGTTATTGCCCTAATGTACATAGAGTAAATTCACTTACGAAAAAGTCACCCTGAAATTAAAAATAAATGCACAAATTATTAAACAATAACTTTAACAATTCATTTTCTTAAAAATATTACACAACGTACACTTTGTCTATTTAAGACATTAAAATTATGCACTTACCATTTATTTACAAATTGAAATAACAATAAATGCTTTATTCCACGGAATTTATCACTAATTAAGTGTACTTTATTTTTTTTTCATAAGTCTGCAAAAAATAAAATGCGTAAAGATGTCAAACTAGTTTTTGGCAACTATAAGTACGAACATATTTATTTTAACTACGTTTATATTTATTTTATAAATATTTTTTTAATAAATAATATATTTGAATCAAATATAAAAAATATTTGATTTAACTATGTTTTTATTCTCTCTGTGTACATGTTCATATAAAGTACCCTAAAATTAGAACTTTATTGCAATAACAATTGAAGGCCTTAGTGCAAAAACATGATAAGCCCCACGTTTTCAAAAAATGATTTTATGTGTTCATTGCATTACCTAACGTGGTATCAATATCCACTTAAATGATTTAAGCTATATTCCAAATACTTTCACATCTAGAGAAAATGTTACTTCTTACAATTCGACTATATTTCAATATTTTTTTTACGCAAGAACATGATATGCCACGCCAATAAGATACACTTCTGAACAAAAAGATTAACTCTGAAGAAAATATAAGCAAACTTGATTTTTTTTGAAAATATATTGATTGAAGTATGGTGGATAAAGATTATTTTAAAACAGATGATCAAATCATTTAAGAAACCATCGATGTATGATTTATTTTAACTTTTGTGGCTTATCAAGTTATTCTAAATTCTAAATAAATTTACTGTAAAAACTTGATAAGCCACATTAATTTAATAAAATATTTTTTACTGTCTGCTAGTCTCCCAGCATGGAACATGTAAAAGAAGCCACATCTTTGCACTTACAACAAGTTTATTTATGACGAAAATATGTCAAATCAGCTATCTATTCTTTAAAATAAAAATATTCTAAATAAAATTTATGCAACAACTTGATAAGCCACATTAATTTAACAAAATGGGTTTTACTATCTATTAGTCACCCAGCGATGTACATGAAATAGAAGGCACATCTTTGCACTTAAAGCAAGTATATATATCATGAAAATCCTTCAAAAAAGCTACCTAGTCTTTAAAATTAAATAATTCTAAATAAAATTTCTGCAAAAACTTGATAAGCCACATTGACTTAATAAAATGGTTTTTACTGTCTTATAGTCTTCCGAAGAAGGTCATGTAATAGAAGATACCTTTGGGCACTTTTTACAAGTATCAAGTTTTAAGAAAGACCATCTAATTTGCCACCATTTTTCAGACTATGAACTTCTTTACTTATCTTTGTGCAATAACTTGACAAGCCACACTTTTTTTTTGTAAAAAAGCAGTTTCCGATGGATTTCTATCATCCATGAACCTGTATGTGATGGGAGCCTTCCTTAAGCACCTATTATGTATGCTTACAGTCGGGTTTAGTTAAAAAAAAAAATGGGTCATTTTTGACTTCACTATTAACCCCTTAAATCCCCACTATAGCCCAACGTTTGAATTTTTTTTTCTGCAAAATATCCAAATTTCATCAAAATCGGAGATTATCTCATGAAAGACTTTCCTTGTTAGTTGGTTTGACGGCTTTTGGTTGGTTTGTTGGAAAACAATATTATCTATAGCAAAGAGACCACCATCATGACATCTGCAAATTTATGGTAAAGTGGATTTTATGAGACATAGTTTTAACCACTATTAATATATAAATTGTTTACACATTGTTTACATCATACATACAGAGTGTTTGATCATATGGTTTTAGTGTGGTACAAATCCTTAAAAAAACACTTTTAAATAATGTATCTACTAAATGACATCGTAGCACTAAAAGAACCGCACGAAGGAGTGAGTGGAAATTTCAAGTGCTTATGTGAAACCTTGTTGCGTATGTATGTAGTTATTTGCTTTCTGATAACTATAGATAATGACACAAATATGCCCAGATATGTCTCACTATATGTAGGTACATATCTATGAAGTAGAACACCCATATCGGTGTTAAGGAACATATTGCTTGTAAGCAAAAGTTTTGTATATAAAAGCAGGGAAAAACAGTGTTCGACATACAGTTCATTGAAAGACTTGAAAGTGTAACAATCATTTGAAGTATTTAAATTATTTGCAGATATCATCACAATGAAATTTTTTTACCTATTATCTGTATTAATATGCATTACTCATGTGTTGGGTATGCCGCAAAAGGTATGTAAATCGTAAGTAAACCATATAAGATCAATCATTGTAATAATTTTAATTTATTTAAAGGTATCCTTAACACCACTATGTAAGTATTCAATACATTGATTATATAAATTAAAAAATATTTATGTATACTTCCATTTCGTGTTGAATTTATACAGCTTCTGAGGAGGATTATGGCCCCTCCAGAGGAAGCACTTCACAAAATATTGGCTATATACGTGATCGCTATCCAATCTATGTACTTGGACCGGTTCATAACGAAGATCGACAAAGACATAATTTAGATGCTTTACGAGGTTTGAATATATATGATTTACCATATATGTATTCTAAAAGATTTGTTGATAAAAAAAGCTTGGATAGTATTGGGGGCGGCCATCTAATTTAATTGAATGTTTTCTTAGAGCAGTAGTGCCCTACAGAAAGCATGATGCATGATTACTACTTATTATTAACATACTTATACATATATTTTATAATATTAATACTATAGAAGCATGTAATCGTATTATATTATGGCATGTCATACATATATACAATTAGTATATAACTAAGTAATTAAGGACAATAATTAAATTAATAAACTAATGTCATTATGTACTTTATTTTAACAAACAATTAGCTTACATTAATACCATAAATACGGATTCCATGAAGTTAAGGTAATACTATACAAGCAATAACGCGATTTAAAAATTTAACAAAAAACAAAATTCAATTACATCTATTTTAAAAGCCCAAACAACACAATATATTTTCTTTTACCGACTGAAGTTTATTTAATATGTATTTATTTATTAATATCAATACAGTGACTAACAGTAACTGAAAACGCCTAGAACATCAACTCCTCAATATTTATACCACCCATATTTATAGATGACAACGTTAGCTCTACATCCCAATGAGACAACATACAGCATTGGGTTTTGCGAGCATTAAAATCGACCCTATTCACACGACCCCACTCTGAGATTGTAGTCAGTTCCTGGTTGAGTGTGTCATTCATAATATGCCTTTTGCCCCCCAACCTCAACAAGGATTGACCTACGATCGAAGGAAAATGAATGACAAATGTGGATGTCATTAGCGAAGGAGTAGATAGGATTGAAAGTCTGACCAAAAAGATCATTAATAGAGATAAGAAAAAGGAAGGGAAAAAGAACAGAACCTTGCGGCACCCCTAAATTTAACTGAAACTCATCTGATGAGATCCCATCTATAACAACTCGCAAATTGCGATCTCTGTGAAAGCTCGAAATAGAACGACTCCAACGTTCCGAAGTGAACGCTAACAGGTCTCCCGTAGAACGGCTTCTACGAAAGCCATACTGTCGATCACTAATAAGTGAATTTGACTCTAAATAATTAACAAGATAATGATTAACCATGGTCTCCAGCACCTTCGAGAACGCAGAGCATATTGCGATTGGGCGGTAATTTTCAGGGTTGCTAGCAACACCATTTTTAGGAATTTGCTAAACATTGACAACCTTCCAGCATGAGAGAAAGACACCCAAGCGGTACGAGGAGCTAAAAAGGTTAGCCAATGGACGAGCAAGCGTCAAAGAGCCCTGTTTCAGCACCAGTGCTGGTATACCATCCAGCCCCGCTGACTTCTTTACGTTGAGCTCCGCAAGAATCCTCTTAGGCATAGTACTTATGTGTTCGCGCATTGGTTGATTGCTTTCCGGCAGAATTGAATTCTCCGCGAACATCTGAGGCAAAAGATTAGCCTTATCAATCATGTCAGTGAATATTTGGTCATCTATTATAAGAGTTAACAAATGACTAAAGGTTTTACTGCGCCAAGGAGCAGAAAGATCTTTTATGTGCAACACATTCTCATGAGTTACGTGCACTGACAGCTAATGTCAAAAAGAGTGAGATCTATGTAATATATGCTATTCATATCATAGTTGACATAGATATCAAACTCTTCGTTTTATTTTAACAACAAACACAGTTTTTCATGAACGTTTAAAAGTTTGTTGTAGATGTATGGGGACGTATGTATGTCCAATACATTTTCATAAGTTGCATCCTCTGACAACAAATGGCAAAGTGCCTACTATTTCCTTAAATTGGGGATATAACATGTAATTTTTAAAAGAGAATTTACAATAACACTATGCAACAAATAAAGACTTTTTGAAAAATACACGGACTTGGCAGTATAGGTTCGATTCTACTACCAAAGGATATTTAAACCTTATACTTGGTTTGTCGAGATTGGTAACGAAACTTTTGTTATGGGCCTCCAAACATTCTGAAAATCAGTGGGCCCTTTGAAAAAGGTGTCATCAGTTTTTGTCCAACAGCTATTTCAGACTTGGTGATACCGCTTAACTATACAAATGATAATACATAACATATGTGGATTAAAAAAACTTTAATTTTGTGTTGTCGCCGTCTTGTCAAAGCAATTGTCTATTAATTAAATTAAAGATAAAATAAAATATTTAAATTTAATAAACATTAAATGTGTATTTGCAAACTAAATCTTTAAAGTGATTATTAATGTAGTATGGTCAAATTGGAAACAAATATACAGACTATAGCGAAAAGCAAGGACACATCTAATTTAGCTAATTTTGAATGTTTAATTTTTCTTATTGCAAAAAAGGATTTTATAATTAGACAAAAATAGATAATTTTGCTTATGTTATATATAATTATTTCTATTTCTAGATGTTTTCAGATATTAAATTAATTAATGTCGTCAATGAGGGAGTATGGAAATTTTTATATTTTGTAACGTATCGTAAATTGTTTTTAAAAAAATCACAAAAAATGTTTCAGGAGTCCCTGCAAGTTATGCTAACAAAAGTGAAAGAATATATTTTTTCACTTTTTCAAAAAAAGTGCAAGAAATAATTATTTTGTTAGCATAAAATGTTAATAAAATTTGTTGAACAGATTCTTATCAACTTTATTGACAAATACAGTTAATCGGTATCACCAAGTTTGAATTAGCTGTTGGACAAAAACTGATGACACCTTTTTTCTAAGGGCCCACTGATTTTCAGAATCTTTGGAGGCCTATAAAAAATTGGTCGCCAAACTAAGTATAGGGTTTTACTACCCTTTGAGAGTAGAATCGAACCTATACCATGTCCATGTATTTTTTTCACTGTTGCACTGTGTAATTTGTCATAATACATAGAAAAATATTTTGTTTTGCCTTTTCTATCAGTCGTTAAACGAACTAATAATAATACCTACTTTTAATGGTAGTTGAGGTTATCAGTTATCAGTTAAAGGTTAAATTTTTTGTTTTCTGCAAAAAAAAAAATAATAATTAAATAAGTCCGTTTTCAAATAACAAGACATTTTTCATATACGAGCATATAAATTTCTATATAGCAAAACACGTATTTAATGTTGTTATTCTATTCCAAGTTCTTTATTTATCAAGAAACAGTAAAATTAGCTGTTTATATATAAAAATAAGCTGTTTAATTAAAAAAAATAAAACATTAAATTTCATATCTTTTTATTAAAATCGATACTACAAATAAAATTTGTAAACAATTTTGTTCTTTGGAACTTCGTCAATCAAGAAATTGCTTCTTAAGCTTCAAATTGGTTTATCAAAATATTTTTTGATAAACCAACAATTGTTAAATTGTTTTTAAAAAAATCACAAAAAATGTTTCAGGAGTCCCTGCAAGTTATGCTAACAAAAGTGAAAGAATATATTTTTTCACTTTTCAAAAAAAGTGCAAGAAACAGTTATTTTGTTAGCATAAAATGTTAATAAAATTTGTTGAACAGATTCTTATCAACTTTATTGACAAATACAGTTAATCGGTATCACCAAGTTTGAATTAGCTGTTGGACAAAAACTGATGACACCTTTTTTCTAAGGGCCCACTGATTTTCAGAATCTTTGGAGGCCTATAAAAAATTGGTCGCCAAACTAAGTATAGGGTTTTACTACCCTTTGAGAGTAGAATCGAACCTATACCATGTCCATGTATTTTTTTCACTGTTGCACTGTGTAATTTGTCATAATACATAGAAAAATATTTTGTTTTGCCTTTTCTATCAGTCGTTAAACGAACTAATAATAATACCTACTTTTAATGGTAGTTGAGGTTATCAGTTATCAGTTATCAGTTAAAGGTTAAATTTTTTGTTTTCTGCAAAAAAAAAAATAATAATTAAATAAGTCCGTTTTCAAATAACAAGACATTTTTCATATACGAGCATATAAATTTCTATATAGCAAAACACGTATTTAATGTTGTTATTCTATTCCAAGTTCTTTATTTATCAAGAAACAGTAAAATTAGCTGTTTATATATAAAAATAAGCTGTTTAATTAAAAAAAATAAAACATTAAATTTCATATCTTTTTATTAAAATCGATACTACAAATAAAATTTGTAAACAATTTTGTTCTTTGGAACTTCGTCAATCAAGAAATTGCTTCTTAAGCTTCAAATTGGTTTATCAAAATATTTTTTGATAAACCAACAATTGTTAAATTGTTTTTAAAAAAATCACAAAAAATGTTTCAGGAGTCCCTGCAAGTTATGCTAACAAAAGTGAAAGAATATATTTTTTCACTTTTTCAAAAAAAGTGCAAGAAACAGTTATTTTGTTAGCATAAAATGTTAATAAAATTTGTTGAACAGATTCTTATCAACTTTATTGACAAATACAGTTAATCGGTATCACCAAGTTTGAATTAGCTGTTGGACAAAAACTGATGACACCTTTTTTCTAAGGGCCCACTGATTTTCAGAATCTTTGGAGGCCTATAAAAAATTGGTCGCCAAACTAAGTATAGGGTTTTACTACCCTTTGAGAGTAGAATCGAACCTATACCATGTCCATGTATTTTTTTCACTGTTGCACTGTGTAATTTGTCATAATACATAGAAAAATATTTTGTTTTGCCTTTTCTATCAGTCGTTAAACGAACTAATAATAATACCTACTTTTAATGGTAGTTGAGGTTATCAGTTATCAGTTAAAGGTTAAATTTTTTGTTTTCTGCAAAAAAAAAAAATAATAATTAAATAAGTCCGTTTTCAAATAACAAGACATTTTTCATATACGAGCATATAAATTTCTATATAGCAAAACACGTATTTAATGTTGTTATTCTATTCCAAGTTCTTTATTTATTTTAAACAATTTTGTTCTTTGGAACTTCGTCAATCAAGAAATTGCTTCTTAAGCTTCAAATTGGTTTATCAAAATATTTTTTGATAAACCAACAACATGTTAAATTTATTTTTCAACTTTCAATTAAAAAACATTCTTAAAAATACCTTCATTTTTAAAGAAAAAAGGCAAAAAGAAGCTAATATTTATGAAATAAACTAAAATAAGCAAATGTCTAAAAAAGCGTAAAAAGCTGTAATAAATATAGCTTAAAACTTTAATAATTTCATGATCAGAACTTGTATTTAGCATAAACAATTCTATCCTTTCAAATAAAAAAAGCTCTAGCTTATTTTTGGTTGCCCTAGTTATAACTGCAGTGTACATTACACATACAAAAATTGAATGTATATGAAAAAATGTTAATTGTTAAAAGAAGATTAAGAGATCCAATCAATCTATAATATATACTAAAGTTAAACTGTCTTTTAAATTATGAATAATTAAAAGTTTGTTTTAATTATGCAATAATAATGTAGAGAATATAACAAAAGCGCAAATTTATTTTATATATTATTAATTGAATATATATTTTTGATAGTTTTTAAATAAAAATTTTGTGAGTGTATGATTGGATTTTGTATACACTGAAGCCCTGATTTGCGTCGTTAATAGGGACCGCAGAAATGCGAAGCCAACCAAAACGACGCAAATCGAATCACTTTTCTGTATATGCTTAGAATAACTTACCTAACAGAATAAAATGGGAATTCCCTTTTTTACACGCAAATTGAAAAATTCCTCATATGTAATTATGACTTCAGTGAAAAAATACAATCGTATGTAGCGACGCAATCGGAATCAAAACGACGCAAATCGGAATCGAAACGACGCAAATAGGATCGACACAAATCGGGGCTTCAGTGTATAACTTTTTTATTCGGAAAATTACACAAATAAGATCTAAGGTTGAGTTTACATTACGCCTGGAATCCAGTTCAAACTAGATTTTAAAATTTAGTTCGCACTACCATATGATCGGAATCTAGTTTAAACTGGATTTGGAATGTAAATGCAAATGACCCAAAAATGAAACATAATAAAATAATTTCCTTTACTTTCAGAAAACTCTTGCTTTCGAAATTGGTAGCTCAATGTGCGAATCAAACCAAATCACTAAGCAATCATTTGTGTAACCATTTCTTAGATAATGATAATGTATATTTTACAGTATCCCCTGAGCTTCAACTGTCTGATGCTTCATCTAAGATCAAGAAGAATTTTGATGAAATTGACAAGACTTCGGCAAGTTTTAGCACTCTTAACCAATTGATATAAGACTTCGTTAATGGATAATGTTTGAAAAGATTCACCTAATAAAACCGATCAAGTAACTTACGTATGGTGTATTGTAATATCAATTATAATGATTTTTTTTTATTTTCATAATTTTAATACGAAAAAGTCTATTGTAACTAGAAACATATTTACTCTAATAAGATTCATACTAAATTAAAAAATGTTCGTTAAAAAATGAGATATTAATTTAAATATGAAATAATAATTAAATTTAAATATGAAATAATATTGTAAAAGCAAATAAAATTGATGGAAAATTATGTAAAATCGACAAAAATTTGTATTTTAATTAAAATTTATTTTAATTTTGTTTATTAAAACCAGGGACGTAACAGTTATGTCTTTTATTCAAAAAATTGTTTGTCGAATTTTAAAATTTTTATTTTTTTATTGACATTTCAAATCATGATTTTTATTTTTTCAAAAATAATAAAAGTTATTATGTATTTTTTTTTCTAATATCTGTAATTAAGGATTAAAAATTAAAATCGAAAGCTCGGGGACAACGAAATGCAGCTGTTCAAGTAATTTTTTCATCACAAGATAACAATGCCAAATGGCATATAATTGAGAAAGCTTTTGGCATTACTATAGTCTAAATTGATTGCATTTGAGAATTGGTATTGTTGTACACTGAGAGAATTCTCTGCATGCTATTAATGAGTTTTTGCATAGAAGTAATGACGTTTCACTGGAATTCGTCCATTGAAACTTTTCATTAAATTAATACCAGCTTTCATAAAATATTATTAAAAATATCATTTTATTTTTAAAAGTATCATTCACTCAATGAAGAAGTTTCATCAAAAAACTAGATTCATAAAAAGTAATTTCAAGAAAATTTTCGTTCACTTTGTGAAGAAAGTTTCATTAGTTTACTGAAAATTTTCATCCCTATTGATTAAATGCAAAATAACCTGCATATTTCATCAACGTATATATCACAACACAGCTCTGTTTTAATTTTTATTTACAATTTTAAAAAGTTATAACTTGATTAAAAAAAAAAAAAACAATTAACAACTTCTTTTTTCATATTTATTTACATAACTATAAGAATTAAAGAATTATAGTTGGATGAAGCCAGTGGGTTTCTATCCAAATCAGTCTCTTTCAATCTGTCCTCTTTTTCATTGTTCATAAACTCGCACCGAGCAAATTGTATATTATAACAACTCAACTTGTAAAAAAAAAGGATTTTTAATTTTTTTGTACGGAAATTTTTGTAATATAATAATATATTTAAAATAAAAATCTAAATTCCTATTGGAATTTTATTCCTGTTATAGGAACTTTATAAACTAAGAAATCGAGTTTTAGGCGCCTATTATATGCATAAAAAATCTTAAAATATGCACTTTAAATTAAAAAAAATATGCACTTTTTTTAAATTAATTATTTTTATGTTTTTATGAAACACACGTTTTGCACAATTAACACAACATTTTTTTTATTTGTATTGAAAAATACACATTTTAAAAACCACTAAAACCTGTATCTCTTAATCACAGTTTGCAAAAAAAAAATGTAAGACAAAACTTAAAAGGTCTTGATCAGCTTGGATCCTCTTTAGTTTATATGATCGTTGGTCAAATAATATTAAGTGATTTTTTACGAACAACTAAGAAAAACTCAATAAAAATATGTAAAAATATGCATTTAAGGCTAAATAAAGAAAAATATGCAATAACAATACGCATTTAAAGCGAAATATACAAAAATATGCATTTATAGCAAAATATGCACACACAAATCGACACAAACTCGTTGATTCACAAAGATATTTTGTTTACCCTGTTCTCAGACTTAAGGAAAAACATGCATTTGCATGAACTTCCGGTCGCTGTTTATGAGTAATTCAAAAAAATCAAAAATATGTATTAAATATTTGCAGTAATACATAATTTAATTTATTTATTAATTTCAATAACCTAGCCTGAAGGCCATAATCGGTTACAAATTTCTACTAAATTATACAAAGTAAACAATAAAATTTGATATAAATAAAATAATAAGAAAGAGATAATAATTAAAATACAATAATACTAAAAATAAACAAAAAATATAAAAAAAGAAGTTGTAATAGTTTATGTATTTATTAAGTCCCCAAATTTTATTTATTTATTTATTTAGGAAAAAAAACATGAACAAGCCTTAGTTAAAAAAAACCCCCAAACCTAAAAAATTAAGTGTCTTGTGAAAATAATAAAAAAATTTTCTTCCTATACGTAGTAATAGAAAAATCGAACGACTTTAAAGTAACTAGCAATTTGTTATACTCACGGGTAACTCTAACAAAAAAAGATCGCCCCAAAAGTGGTGTAAGTTTCGGAATAACCAATTGTCTATTCCTAGTAGATCTACCAAATTTAAAAATATTATACAAAAATTTCGGGGTTTGCAATTTATATATTTTAAAAAAATGTAAAATACACCTAATTTGAACAAAATTATCGAACGAACATCCCAAAAATTTTAAAACATAAGACGAAATATGATGACGCAATCTAAGAGAGTATAAATATCTCATGAAACGATTAAAAGCCAATCTTAGCTTCTTCATCACATAACCTAAAGCTCCAGAGTACACTTCTAAGCAATATAAAAATATTGGCATAATCAACCCATGAACAACCTTAAGCTTGACATTAAATGGTAGTATAACATCCAAGCTATACACTTTTCTCAAAGTAAAATTAACTTTAGAAACAACCGCATTGACATGATCCTGAAAACTTAACTTGGAATCTATAGTCACACCAAGACATTTAAATTTTTCTACAAATTCAACTGCATTACCATCTAAATTAATAGTAAAGTTATAAATATCACTATCACCAAATAACATAGCCTTAGATTTACTATACTTAACATAAAGATAATAATAATAATTAATAATATAATAATAATAATTTTGGTATGACATATCTTTGTTTATTTTAGCGCATTATTTAAAAGTAAGATATGTTCAAATTTTTTTTGTGATTTTTTTTTTTTAATAACATTTGTTTTTGGTCTCTGGTTAAAACGTTTTATGTATCATTTACCGTATGTAATTCTAACTTTTATAATTGCGGCAAACAAACGATACTTTTTTATGCAACAAGTTGAAAAATTGTCCAAAATAGACAAGAACAGTTAAAGTAATGCGTAAACTATTTGAAAAAGACTAAAACTTGGAAAAAAAAGTTTAAAAATAAGAACATATATCCACGGCTCACTTTAGGGAATATTGTAAAATTTTAATTTTTCACATTTTTTTTATATATTATACAGTGAACTAAATTCATTTGGGCTAAGCAATATTTTTGAATTTAAATAAAGCTGCTTACGGGGGTTACCATATGTAAAGCTAACTTTTATAATTGCAGTAAACAAACGATACTTTTTGAAGCAACATGCTGAAAAATACCAAAGAACAGTTAAAGTTATGCGGAAAACTTAGAACAAAAAATGTTAAAAAATAAGAAAATATATCAAAGGCCCACTTTAGGGAACATTGTTAAAATTTAATTTTTCACATTTTTGTTTTATATATTATACAGTGAGCAAAATTCCTTTGGGCTCAGCTATATTTTTCAATTTTACCAATAATACGGAAAAGTTAGAAAAAATCTAAAAACGACAAAACAATGCCTAATTGATAAGTTATAAATAACACAACTTCATATTTTAATCGATTAATATATTTTTTTTTATATAAATTAAACAAAATATTATAAATTAAAGCGAAATTCAATAAATAAATAAATAAATTTTATCGTTTTTACAAAATGACTAAACAAATTTGATTTTCTTGTCATTTCATTTCACTATTTGAATCTTTTCCATATTTTAAAGATACTATTATTTATTCATTTTTAAGGGCAAGCAATAATATAAAAAACATTAATTGCTCTTGACTAAGAAAATTTAGCGAATTATCACCATGTCCCAGTCCTTGAGATATTAGTGGAAGTTTTGAATCCCAAATAAAAGAGCTTTTCGAGACGCATTAATTGGTATACAAAACATTTCCGATAACATTCAAGTATGTTTGTTATTCAAAAATATGGGTTTTATGTGATATTGAAACTGCCGTTTTATTAAAGAATTATAGTTGGATGAAACTTAATATGTGATATAAATATCAAATTTTCCTATTTTAATCTTAAGTTGAATTTAAGTTAATAAATGTTTAAGGTTTTTTTTCTAAATTCGCCTTCAAGAAAAAAATTCCACCACGCCCTTTTTTTGGCGGCATAATTTTTTTTCGCAAATTCAAAATTTTACAAAGTCTTATGTTTTAAAAATGCAACAAATTGAGCTCGATATATATACATATGTATATAAAACTGCATCAATTTCTTTATGCCTCGAAAAAACTCGTATTGGATTTTTTCTCCTAAGTTACATTTATATCCTTACATCAACTAGAAACCGAATACATTTACAGATTAGACTAATTAAAATTTTTTCTCAAATTTTAATCGAGAGCACCGAGGAAAACGTACTAAATTTGTAAAATTCCAAAATATTTCCATACATAGATGATGTACCTACCCAAGAATAAGCTAAAACACATTTATTAAAGATTAAAATATGTCAAAATGACAAAAATCTCACTTCTTTCAAAACGTGCTCTGAAGATGGGAACTTGGAAATTCCCGAAATAGATCTGTCAACACATTGCTGAAAGTGGTCAATTAATAAATTTGAAAACAAAAACTCTATGGATTATTTGTTAGGACAATATCCTAATAAAGAAATATAGAGTATAGAAATATAATATAGAAATATATGGCCTCGAATTTTGTTGAAAATGAACCTGTTAGATTTCTACTTGTTATTTTAGAAACTATTTATGTTTTGAATCTGTTTTCATTTTGTCAATTTATAGAAAATATTTTTCCAATAAAACAATTTACTTCTGTTCAAACATTCAAATCGAATACCCGGAATTTATTCTACTTCCACCATTTTCAATAGGTTATGGGCCTCTTGTCTCGCGTGTAAAATAAAGTTTCGTGGTATATTGTAAAAAGATTGTTACGTATTAAAAAAAAAAAAAAAAAATTGTGCTGAAAATTACTAAATTGAAATGGCATCGAATTCGTTAAGTTTTCCATTCGAAAAATTACGAGGTCGTGAGAATTTCGATGTTTGGTGGAGACATGCGAAGTCATATTTAGTAATTAAGAATTGTTGGAAAGTGGTGAATTTCGGTGTTACCAGTCAGCAAGACATTGAAGTAAATGAACGTGCGCTGGCCGAAATTACGCTTATGATTGAACCAAGCAATTTTGCACACATTGCTACAGCAAAAACAGCTAAAGAAGCCTGGGATGCTCTTCTTAATGCATATCAAGATAATGGACTAACAAGAAAGGTTGAATTGCTAAAAACTCTAGTGCAACTGAAGTTAGGTGATTTTGATTCCATGCAAGATTATGTAAGTGCTATGGTAATGACATCACTAAAGGTAAGAAATGCTGGTCTTAATATTGATGATGAGCTGACGGCATCTCTAATGCTCGCTGGTCTCCCGGATGAATTTCGGTCTTTGGTAATGGCCGTAGAGAATTCAAAAACCAAGCTAACCGTAGATGCAGTCAAAAATATGTTGCTTCAAGATGCAAAATTTGACAACAAATGTAGCGAAAATGCGTTAGTGTCGAAAAATAAATTTAAAAACAAAAAATTTAAATGTCACTCGTGTAATGAAGTTGGTCATTTTAGTAAAAATTGTCCTAACAAAAATAATGTAAAATCGAACAACGAAAAATATAAAAACAGTTCTAAAAATAATGGTAAAATGTTATATGCATCATTATTTTCAGGTAAAAAAGATTCGGTCGAATGGTATGTAGATTCGGGCGCGACATCTCATATGACAAATAATGAAAATTTTCTGTGCAACAAAAAAGACACAAATAATAAACAAATTGTCGTGGCAAATAATAATACAGTGTCCGTGTCGTGTGTTGGCAATGTTAAAATGTTGCTTAAAACAGAAAATAATAATTATGATGCTGTTGTGAACAATGTGGAATATGTTCCAGATTTGTGTACAAATTTACTTTCGGTCCGTCAATTAACCAAAAAAGGAAATAAAGTTGTGTTTGAAAATGACATTTGTGAAATTTTTGACAATGATAAAAATTTAATAGGAAAAGCTTTTGTTGAAAATGATTTGTATCGGTTAAATTGTGATGTTTTAACTCCAAATGGACAAGTGTTAATCGCTAATGAAAACGCAAATTTGTGGCATCGTCGGATGGGTCACATTTGCAACAGTTATCTAAAAAATGTAAAACGGTCGTGTGATGGTATAAACTGTGACGTTAATTCAAATGATCAGTGTGTAACGTGTGTAAATGGTAAACAAACCAGAAAATCATTTAAAGAATCTGGTAGTCGTGCTACGAGTTTACTTGAAATAATACACTCGGATGTCGTTGAACAAAAATCGTTTTCGGGAAATCGGTATTTATTAACACTTGTCGATGATTACTCACGTAAAGTATTTGCTATTCCAATAAAAAGAAAGTCGGATGTTTTTAATGAATTCGTAAATTTTAAGAATTTGGTTGAAAATCAGTGTTCCAGTAAAATAAAAATTTTGCGTTCAGATAATGGAACTGAATATGTTAACAACCAATTTTCAAAATTTTTACAACAGCATGGCATCGTGCATCAGAAAACTTGTCCCTACACTCCTGAACAAAACGGGGTTGCTGAACGTATGAATCGAACGCTAATTGAGAGAATGAGATGTATGCTATTTGATGCTGGATTGAAAGAAGAATTTTGGGCTGAAACGTCTGTTACTGCTGCTTACTTAATCAACCGTGTTCCATGTAGAGGAAGTGAACGTACTCCTGAAGAAATTTGGTGTAACAAGAAACCAACATTGAAACATTTGCGTGTGTTTGGTTGTAAAGCAATGGTTCACGTCCCTAAGGAAAAACGTAAGAAGCTTCAACGAAAATCGGTTGATGGTATTCTGGTGGGATATAGTAGAGAATCTAAAGCTTATCGTATTTATAATCCTATAACCAAAGATGTTATAACAAGCAGAGACGTGGTTTTCTTTGAAAATAAAAAATGTGAAGTATCCCAAAATAACAATTTGTATTTTCCAATACTCGTTGATGATGTTAAAGGCTATAGTGAAGAAACAACTTTGGAAGAAATTTCACTTAATGTCGAATTGCCACCAGATCCTGATTTTGACAACGAGTCCACAGTGAGTGGTGAAGATTTTATTGGTTTTAATGAGCAAGAAGTTAGTGATTTACAACAATTCGAAACAGTTGCTGGTAATGAGGTACGTTCATCTGAAATAAGTAACAAAAGGCCAAGAGAAGAAGATGGTTTTGAACTTCGACGTTCTGAAAGAATTGCTAAAATGCCTCGATATTCATATAATTTCTGTGCTTCAGAGTTTGTGTCTGATGATCCGTCTACTCTTAAAAAGGTCATGTCATCACCAAATGCTTCTGAATGGTCACAGGCTATGAAGGAAGAATATGAGTCGTTGATGTATAATAAAACTTGGAGTTTATGTGAATTACCTCAAAATAAGAAACCGATTTCGTGTAAATGGGTTTTTAAAACCAAAAGAAATGCTACTGGCAAAATGGTTCGAAGAAAAGCTAGGCTAGTTGCTAAGGGTTGTAGTCAAGAAAAAGGTATTGACTATAATGAAACTTTTGCTCCTGTTGTAAGGTATGAATCTATTAGATATTTAATTGCGTTGGCTGCTAAACATAATCTAATGATTCACCAAATGGATGCTGTGACTGCCTTTCTTAATGGAACCTTGGAAGAAGAAATCTATATGAATCAACCAGAAGGTATGAATGATGGTACTGGAAAAGTCTGCAAGCTAAATAAGTCGATATATGGACTGAAACAAGCAAGCCGTGTGTGGAATGAAACATTAAATAAAGTTTTGTTGAATATGGGTGTCAAACGAAGTGAAGTTGACCAATGCATTTATTATCGTAAAACTGAAAACAAAATCTTGTTTATTGCCATTTACGTAGATGATGTTTTAATTTTTTCAAATGATATGAAAACAATTAAACAAGTTAAACAAAAACTGACAAACCATTTTAAAATGAAAGACATGGGAGAAGCATCTTCTATTTTGGGAATTCAAATAACTCGTGCTAATAGTTTTATAAAATTGGACCAGTCTCAATATGTTTCTGATGTGCTAAAACGTTTTAAAATGGAAGATTGTAATCCTGTTAAAACTCCTGTTGATTGCAATCAGAAAATATCTGCTGAATCATGTCCTAAAACTGAAGCCGAAAAAAAATATATGTCAAATGTGCCGTATATGCAAGCAATTGGATGTTTATTGTTTGCTGCCCAAGTTACTCGTCCTGATATCTGCTACATTGTGAATGTATTAAGCAGATATGGTGGGAATCCAGGAAAGGCTCATTGGGAGGCTATCAAACGTGTAATGCGCTATCTCAAAGGTACACTAGATAAAGGTCTTGTATACTCTAAAGGTAATGGTGATCTTACTGGCTATTGTGATGCAGATTGGGCCAGTGATGTGGATGAACGGCGTTCAACTACAGGATATTTATTTACTCTTCAATCTGGTGC
The DNA here is from genome assembly GCA_021234595.1 of Delia radicum. Lineage (NCBI taxonomy): Eukaryota > Metazoa > Arthropoda > Insecta > Diptera > Anthomyiidae > Delia > Delia radicum. The sequence continues at coordinate 135,472 of CM037855.1, read as the reverse complement.
TGTCTCGTGGTCTACAAAGCGACAGAAAACTATTGCGTTGTCTACAACTGAAGCGGAGTTTATGTCTATGGTGACAGCTATTCAAGAAGCTATTTGGCTGAAGAAATTAGAAAACGAAATATCTCCAAATCCTGTTAAAACGATGATTCTGCATTGTGATAATAAAAGTGCCATACATGTTGCTCTTAACAATGCATATTCATCACGTACTAAACATGTTGATGTAAGGGTGAAATTTATTCGTGAATGTTTTGATAATAAGATCATTGAACTTAAGTATCTACCCACTAATGATATGTTGGCAGATTTGTTAACAAAAGGTGTTCCATTTCCAAAGTTAAAGACACTCACGGATAAGTTTGGCTTAAAATAATTATGTTCTAATTTTTGTGTTTTAATACTATATTAAATCAGATCAAAATATAAATAGCATGTTCAGGGAAGGTGTTGAAAATGAACCTGTTAGATTTCTACTTGTTATTTTAGAAACTATTTATGTTTTGAATCTGTTTTCATTTTGTCAATTTATAGAAAATATTTTTCCAATAAAACAATTTACTTCTGTTCAAACATTCAAATCGAATACCCGGAATTTATTCTACTTCCACCATTTTCAATAAATTTGAATAATTTTCATTTTCATTGCATTTTAAATAAATCATACTACATAGGCATTGTTGATATAAATAGTTTTTGTTTTATCGAGTACATAAAAAAAGCGTTCAAAAAACCTGAATTTTGTTAGTTTTAGACATGTTTCATTACAAAAATGTATTAAGTCTGGCCCCACCTTTTAACCCGAATTTGTTAAAGTAAAAAATTTGATTTATATGAAGCAAGCAATATTCGGAATAAAAAGATAGATGATTTACATATTTAAGCTCTGTTAACAATTAAGAAAATATCGATAGATAGTGATCGGGTTTTCTCCGTTGCTGGAAACTTCAAAAATTTTAAATCGGATATCAAGCGAATTGCTAAATGCTTTAGTAGTATTAAAAACATATCTAAAAGTTATTTGGTACATATTTGAAAAAAATCGGATACCTTTAACCAGTGGCGCCCCGCTGACACATTATTCGATTTTTGAAAATTTTTCTTAAATTTCGTTAATAAAAATATGTTTTGCGACTAGTGTCCGACTGATTAATCTCCATCGGCTTCGGCCAAAAATAGAAAATCGGCCAATAATCGGTAAAATTATGGCCGATTACCGATTACAACGCAAAACAACTCGAAACTTCAAACCAAAAAAGTGACTTTGGTCGGACACTACTTGCGACACATCATTATTTATTATTTTTGGCATGCTGAACATGAATATTTTGAAATTTTTAAAGTCGGACTAACGGTTTTAGAGATAATGCGATTTGATATTCACTAAAAATTGCGTCGTTTTACTCTATTACAGAAATTTTTACAAAAATTATCTTAGATTTTTTTTTTTGTTTTTTGCACGCAAACACTACATAAAACATGCTTTCATTTGATCATAATTATGTCTGAAATTAGAGATGATGTATCACAAAATATATATTTTAAAATTAATTTTAATTTTTTTTTTTTCATATATCAGAGGATTTGTGTGCAGGTCGACAAGGATTAAAAAATCCGCTATTTCTTTAATTTTGCACCACAAAACTATTAGACCTAGTGCTACAACAATCAAATCATTAATTAATGAAAATCAAAAAATAATGTAAATATTCCATCAATAATCAAATCCATCAATAATTAAAAAGTATTATGTAAATTTTCTGAAATATTTGTTAGTAAATTTTGAAGTTATCCTTTAACCAATAATGGCATACTTATGATTAAATGAAAAGTAGTTTTGTCTACTTTGCTGGTGCAAAAATAACAAAAATGTTGAATCATTATTAAAAAATTTTACAATGCAGGAAAAAAACTCCGTTTTTAATAAAAAATAAGTCACCACAATAAATCTTGCTTTGCATGGCAAAATTATTTAAAAATTATGTGGCGCAAGACCCTTTATTAAAGCAGTTTAAGAAAAATTTTAAAAAATCAAAAACTTCGTTCGCGGGGAGCACGGGTTAATGCTATTCGATTTTTCTCAAATTCGCACCACCTAACTTTTAGACCTGGTTCTACAATAATCGAAAGTTGAAACAAATGCCGCTCTATTAAATATAAGACGTGAGATCAAAAAAAAAAAAAAAAACACGACACACATTTTCACTCACAACTGCTTTTGTGTACGACACTAAACTTTTTTCTGGTCAAGTTACCTTTAAGAAGGTTGTCAGATTACATAGGCCGACAAAATTTAATAAAATTTTCTAACCAAGAATCAGACTACTTTCCTGAAGGTTTTTAGACGTGCTGAATGTGAATCTGACTCCAGAATAGCCCTATTACGTCAGGTTTTCGAGATATTATAACCTAAAAGTGAAAAAACACTTTTTGGGTACATTTGAGGTTCTGTAACTTCCAGAATTTTTTTTTTTCAAAAAGATCATTACGGTATTTATCATCACGTATATACTATGCAGGCGACATCAATTCTGATTCGTCATTATGGGTTAGCTTTTGATAACATATACTGGAAAAAATCCCGAATATTTATAAAATAAGGACGCAAATATGTGATTTTTATCTAAATTTGTAAATACAATGTTTTGGAGACAATTGTAACAAACAATTACAACAATCAATTATAATTGTCTTTATAGGTGTTGGCATTATGCAATGCCAATTAAAACAAATTTTCATTGGCATTGTTTTTAAGCAATTGTAATGCCAACAATTTAATTAACATTGGCATCAAACAATGCCAATTAAATCGTCAATTAAGTAGTCCATTCAATTATCTAGTCCCAAGTATGACCTAGCTTGAATCTTGAGTCTGTCTAAACAAAAAGTTCAAAGTTTATCAGTCCGCACGAATTAAATGAACAAATTTCTCTCGGCAATTTCATAAAAAATTAGAAAATATAAGAAAGGATATGGCGAAATCTGGGTTGAATGTCATTCTTCATAATTGACACTAGCGTACAATAAATTTAAAGTAAAAATTAACATTTAAATATTTTGGGAAAACAACCATTACACCACAACGCCCACATATTATTTTTAGATAGCATCAAAAATTTCTGGGATTTGGAATTGTTTATCAATTCTAAAATAAACAAAAGACACGACCACTTTTAAATCCGTAGAAAGCGGACTACTTTCAAAATCGCAACTTTTTTAGAAATATTAAAGATGATCCCTAGTTTCATTTCGTTTATTGGGATTATGTATATTTGCAAGGAAGCATGTTATAGTATGTATTAGAAAAATGGGAAATGGAAATGTTTTCCAAACAAAAGTACATTACCAGAATTTATATTTCCAGCAGGACCTTTTTTTCAGCGTGTGGTTAAATACTAAGTACTACTCACCTCATGTAAAAGTCAGAAACTTTATTTAGTGGCGACTGTATGAACTTATATCGCACCGGGAGCAGGCACTACACTTTTTCAAACATTCTCAAAAAAGAAGTTTGTTAATTTGATCAAAACATTTGTCTCTTTTTATGTAAATCTTGTTACAACACACTTTTTCGTTGACGCCATTATAGTCTTGAAATTTATTTATTTTAACACAGTTTTTTTTTATTGTTTTAAAATCTCAAATAAACATTTCCAAAAGTTCGTTAAAACATCACAAATAATCACAAGTTTTGTTTATGTTACATTATCGTCCTAAACAAAACCACCACCATTTTAGTTGGATTAATAATTTCTGGCGGCATTGTCAAAATGATGTCAAAATATCTGCCAGCAGAGTCCCAAGCCCACACTGAATTATCTGCTGCGGCGGCTTGACCGAATTAGTTGCGGGTGGCGGCTAAATAGTCGCCGTGAATAGTTTTCCTATAAAATTGTATTTTTTATTAAAAAATACTATTTTTTATAAAAAAAAAATCCAAAAAGATCACAATTGTTACACGGTTCGGATATCAAGTATTTGGTTTTAAGTGTTGAGTGTTTGGTTTTAAGTACTTAGTACTCATCCAAGCCGTCGAATAGAAATTGATCGCGCCGTCGAAAACGAAAATTTAGGATCGGCTTGGGACTCTAATGCGAGTTGGTCTGCAAACAATATCAACACATTGTAGTTATGGCAGATGAGGACATAGCTGTTTTTGTGAGTATTTTAAAGCATTACATCCCCACATTACATTCAACGATTACACAAATGTGATTTTTAGGGTGTAGTGGACTCTCTAAGCACCCGTTATGGAAACACATTGGCGGGACAGTTTGTGACTGGCAGTAAAATAGCTTTACATGCTTTTCGACCCTTAACAGCAGGGACACGCGACAAACCTACGGAATATGAAGGAAAACATCGTGTACAAATACATCTATTACAGCCTGAATTCATATTTGATGATCCCATTCTACGTAGTCTCATAGCCGAGGCCAATTCTACGTTTGTTGCGTTGCAAGCTCTAAAAGAAAAGGTTCTAAAGTTGAATACACTAAAATTTCTAGAACGTATCGTAGTATTATTAGAGCTTGCTTGGAAAAATTACAAGATGCCAACGGTATATCCGAACTACAATCCACCGACAAATATGAGATATATCAGCAGTTTATTTCAATTTTTTATTCCGTTGAATGTGTATGGCATTTAAGTGAAATATTATTTCTGGATCAAACCCCATCAAATGTGGTAGTGTCGCAGTTATTGGAATGGGTTCGTTTTCATTTTCCTTCAGCCGAACGTACGGCTACCGATTTGTTACTATTGGGACGTGATGCCAGTGATAGTGATGACTATTGGCCTGCGTTGAAAGGTTTGATAATGCAAGGCCAAGTTGATGTGGCAAGAGCTATTCTTCATTTACATCCACAAGCAGAAAGTTCTGCTTTTAAAATAGCTGAACAGATTTTGAAAGCAATGCCAACTTATAATGTAAGCTAACAAAAAAAAAAATCGACTGTTTCCGTTAGTACTCTTGTATTGGGGTGTTCCAAACCTTTTTTAACTTGGGAATTTCGAAACGAAAGAGCACTTAATTGACGTTTTTTTCAAATATACTTACATCTGGCTATCAGCGCATGAAGTTGGCTACATTTATAAATATTTTTTTCTTCGATTTTTTGTACAAATCTGGGCTCAAAAGTAGAATATTCTTGAGCGTATTATGCAAAATTTGAATACAGTTATTTTTGCTAACAACAGCAGAAAAAATCTTGATTTTTCAAATCGAATAAGAACTCTTAAGGGGCTTACTAGCTTCAGATTTTTTTTAATCTAGCCATTTCAGATCTAGCCATTTTATTTTTATCTAGCCATAAAAAGGGCTAGATTGTATCTAGCCGGAAGATTTAGCCATTTAATTTTTCCCTAGCAATTTTTTTTACACGTTTTGCAGTTAAGTTCATACAAATGTGCTTAAATTTTTACAATTTCCAATTTTTTTTTTTTTTTACAAATTTTTAATTTTTGACAATTTTATTTTTAAGAATTTTTTAAATATTTTAATTTTCAAAGAGGAAACATAAATAATTTTTTTTCAATAAGATTATTTTGTACAAAAATTAAATTTAAATCAAATAACATTAAAATAAACTAGAAGAGCATGTGGGGATTGAATCCCTACAATTTTCACATCATTTTTACATTCGATTTAATATTATGTTCTTTTTGTTAAAATTTACCAAAAATGTTTTAGAAATTAGAAAAACATTTAAGTTTAAATAGTATTTTGTTAAATTCGTGTTTTTACTATTAATTTAAATTATTGAGGTTTAGTGTCATTTTCCGAATATAGCCATTTCTAGCCATTTTTTTCCGTAATCTAGCCATTTTTCACTAGTTATGATCTGCTTCGCTCTTATTTAAAACTAAACATTTTTATTTACGAATTTTCATTTTTTCGAAAGAGCGAAACGGATGGTAGTATCGTTTTTGAATATTAATTTTTTTAGTGCTATAGTTGACTTTTACATGACTTTTATAAACCAATAAAAAATGTTCTTGCTTGAAACTAAGAATGCAGTTGCGGTTCAAAAATTAATTTTTTAAGATTTCCAATCTTATAAGCTAATTAAAAAAATACAATTGAACAAATTTTCATTATTTTCACTGTACGCAGCTCTTCCACTGAGAAATTCGCAAATGATAAAACTACGGGACATCCATCCCATTGTTCATATATATTCTAACATAAATATTCTATGCTTTAGGTCTATGGAGGTTTTTCCATACAAAAGTTTCGTTCCCAATTTCAGTACTGGCTAACCGATACTGAACGCAAACTGGCCGCTAATATTTTAGCTATTGAACCCTCCTTAGAAGAACTTGTTCAACTTGTTACCGGCGACACCCAAATATGGAATACTCAAATACAAAATTCAGAATATTGGTATGAATATCTACCCGGATTTCTATTTTACACCAACCCAGCGTGCAAATATTTTGAATTGGGTACCGCTGCCAATTCTTGGTTAGATCGCTGGGCTCGCTTAAAAACACAACAAGGCAAAGAGCCACAACTTAAACACTTGGATAAAGTTATTCTATCACTGATGGAAAATGAAATGCATCAAGTTATTCATGCCATTCAGCTTATGGGTGATAATCAATGGTTTGTAACACATCTGACTGATTTATTGTACAATTGTGGGCAGTTGCAAGTGGTAGGAGATCATCAAATGAAGTAAGTTTAAGTAATTGTTCTTGTTTTTTTTATACTTATATTCTTTATAATTTTATAGTGATTGCGTCAAATTGAGGCATTCCTTATTATATGAATTCGGTAGTTGTCTAATGTCCAGAAGTTCGCTGTGGCAAATGGGTATGGATTATTTACATTTTTGTTCAGAAGAAGGTAAGAATTTTGTTTTTGTACTCTTCAAGTGGAATCGATTAACTATTTTAAATCCTAATAGCAAACAGAGCCAAGTGCCAAAAGGACTATAAGATTTGTTTAAGAAATGTCACAACAGAATATCATACTCTTGTTATTTCTAGGTTTAGCTGCTTTGGAATTATGTCTAACGAAAATTTCTATGAAAACTGAAAAACAAGCTTTGAAAATCTTAGAAATATGTAATAAGAAAGGTTTTTCTAATGCTGAACAAGAGATTTGTAAAGTTCAGGCAAAAAGGTCTTTGGATGATCAACGTTATGGAAATGCTTTAGAATGGGCTATTAGATCTAAAGATACTTTATATGTTACTTCTGTAGCTGATTTCCTTTTAAAGGTAAAACGTCTTAGGTAATAATATGGAAATATTAAAATTTGTGGTTTGTTTTCTTCTAAGCAGCATTATGCCCAAACTGGAGATATGTTGTGCCCAGATGTTATAGCCAATATAGGAGCCAAAATGTTCATTTCTCCTAGATTAGTATTTTTGGTGAAATATTTTGATTTCTATCAATTTTACAGAAAAAGAGATTTTCTACCAGCTGCTGAGTTGCTAGTAAATTTATTAGAATCCAAAATTACACCAGAATAGTAAGTTTTATTTAAATGTTTGCAAAATACTGTTTTAAAATTCTCAATTATATTTTCAGCTTTTGGCCATCACTATTAATTGATACTATACCTCTATTGGAATCTAAAGACCCCAAAATTCTTTCAAAAGAAACTTGTGCTATTTTACATCATTTGGAATCTGAGCTGGTGCCACTTATTAATAAGAAAAAGAAAATATTAGAAAAATATCCAGATGTAAATATTAGTTTTATGAAAAACGCTCTGTTTTAATAATTTTCTGTTTTAGGAACCTGTTAATATACTCAATGATTATCGCATTGACAATATCGAAGAAATTATAAATTTACTACGTTTGACCTGTGCCCGTAACCTATCAAGAGCCATTATTATAGAAAACACAATGATGGGTTGAGTAGTATGTTATAAGTTTTATTAATGATTTATTTTAATTTCTCTTTTTTCATAATACATGTGTATTTCTTTCGTTATTATGCTACTAAATATTTGTCCATGTGGTTGTGTTTACAACTACAATTCAAACAATTTTTTGAAAATACATTGGATCAGAGATTACATTTTATAAGTGTTTTATTATTAATGTATTTCAACGTTTTACTGGTATTTGCAACATTTTTATCTTTAAAGGTTATTATATTTATATACATATAATATATTTATTGAAATAGGTATGTAATAATTTTTTTCTAGATTTTGTTAGGAAATAGCTTAAGGTAATATTCTGATATGTTATGAATTTCAGTTTCGATCGAAATTGAAAATTTAATGTATTATAATTTTTCAGTAAACACATACTAGACTGAAACTTATATGAATCGATTTAGTTAAATCAAACATTTCAACTTATGACATTAAGGCCCGATTACTGAATGTTTAGTTAAAAATTAACAAACAGTTAAAATTAAAATTTATATGGGAAACAGTTAGTAGGCTTACCCTCATTTCCAATATACATTTTCAATTTAACTACTAAATTTTAACTGGACATTCAGTAATCGGGTCTTAATGTTATTTAAAATTATGATGTGGCGAAGTAATGATATTTGAAATTTTGATTTCGGTCGAAAATTAAATTTTGATTTCGGTCGAAAATGAAATTCATTACACACCAGATTATTGGCATATACATATATTTCTTGCCGTTTCATCCAGCAAACCATGGCTAAAATTTTTAATGGGCAATTGGAGATAAATTGAAATAAAAAGAAAACATATTAATCGAGGTCGACAAAGTTTTAATTTTCGTTTGAAGTGTTTGTTCATTGAACTACAAAATATCCACTTGTTATTCAGCAAAAGGCACATCAATTTAAAAAAATAACAATTGTAATTTCAAAATTGTATTTGATTTTCAGAAAATACCAAATGTAATTCAAAAAACCAATTGTAATTTTAAAATTGCATTTGTTATTCAAAAAATAACATTTGTTTTATAAAATAGTATTTGTTTTTTCAAAAAAGCAAATGTAAATCATAATACCCCATTTGAAATTAAAATAAAAACTCTTTCAATTAAAAAAATTCCAAATGTAATGTAATTCAAAAACTAACGTTTGTCAAAAATATTAAATGTAATTAAAAAAAATACCATATTTTTGGAACCCGTTCTAAAATTGCTAGTTCCAGAACTACTTCTTAGGGATTTATATCAGGTTCTTTAATAGCATTCTTAGAATTTGTGATGGTACAACTAGTTCTAGAACTCATGCAAGAGAATGTTATTGAGCATTTTAACAAAACTTTCGGGGTGTTTTGATGAATCTTGTTTTAACAAAAAATCTGAGAATAAACGACATCTAGTGTCTGATTTATGTTTATGCCTTGTGTCGTCAATGTATCGCGCTGTGATGAGGATAAAATTATAAATAAAAACCACATCATTAGAGGGTCGTAAAACTGTCAACTTTTTTTATAAGCAAAATGGTACTAAAATGATGGTCAACAACGTTATAAAGTAGATTGCTTTTAAAAATCGTGCGATTTTCTCTTGTGACGCATTAAATATTTAACAAAACATACATTTTCAACATACATATTACATATATATTAAAGTTTGCCGAAACAACAATTTTTTAGTGGCACCCTAAAACTTAACTCATTTTTTATGAGGATTTCCAAAATACTTATTTTTTGCAACAACCGTTAGAGAGCTGGACCATTTTGAAAAAAGGGTATATTTCATTTTTTATGAGAATTCCCAAAATACTTATTTTTTGCAACAACCGTTAGAGAGCTGAACCATTTTGAAAAAAGGGTATATTTTTTTAGATGCGTATTCAAAATATAATTTATTTGATATCCCTTTTGTATAGTTTCTTTTAACGGAAAAAAATATAACTAAAAAGTTTACCTTTTTAAAAATTGTCAAGCTTACTAGCGGTTATCGCAAAACACGAAATATTTCGGGAATATTCTTAGAAAATGCTAAAGTTTATTTTTAGGGCCACTAAATATTTTTTTTTGAAACGATCCACCTAAATATATATCACAAACGTTGGCGTACATGAACAAAAACTATTTTTTGGGGAAATCTGCCGGATTTCAATTAAAACTGAAAGCACTTTCTTTTATTCCATTTTTTTAATTTCCTTTTATTTCAGCACAATTTTAGCATATACAAAATTTTCACATTTTTAGAACTGATGTAAGAATAGGTTCTAGAACCGTTCCATAGAACCAGTTCCCACCGTGACAATATCAAACAAAAATCACGGATACAAGAATGGGTTCTAGAAGCGTTCTGTAGAACTAGTGCCTTTTCTTTAAACGCTTCTTAGAACTATTTCTAACGGTGACAATTTCAAACAAAAATCAAAAATTTTAAAAGAATCACAAATGAAATTAAAAAAATACCAAATGTGATTCAAAAAAATACAAAAGGTACCAAATGTTATTCAAAAAATATCAATTGACATTAAAAAATTTAAATGTTATTTAAAAATAGCAAATTTAATTCAGAAAATACCAAATGTTATTCAAAAAATAATTCAAAATAAATAAATAAAATTAAAAAAAAACTTAAAAACAAATGCCATTCAATAAATACCAATTGAAATTAAAGAACATGTGAAATTCAAACAATTTCAAATGAAAATCATAAATTTAAAAATTCCAAATATAATGCAAAGAATTACATGCATTAAATTTGGTTTTACCAACACCGTGTATATGTTACAAATGAAACAAAAAAAATTAAGGTGAAAATTTTTTTTTTTAATGTGCAAAAATTTTTTTATGTAAAAAATAAATTGTGTGGCGTAAAAACATTTTTGAGGAGAAAATCTATTTTTGTGGTGAAAAAAAAATTGATGTGAAATGAAAATTTAAGTTGGATTTAAAATATTATTCACCTCGAAGCATGTGGTGAAAAAATATGGCATACTATTTTATACACCAGACGCTACAATGAAACTGTAATATACGGCATTTTATATGGTATTTTTTTATTTTTAACTTATTTAAATATTTTATTTTATGTACGTTTTACCGGAATTGATACAGCGCTTTAGTTGTCACAAAGCGAAATATGTTTGGAAAAAACTGCCGCTGTACTCGATAGGAATGAATTGTTCTTTATCAATTGATTCCGCCGTGACGATTTAGCCTAGATACCCATGTTCTAAAGTCATGTTTTTTATAAAAAATGAGAAAAAAAATAATATTTTGGGCATTTCTGGTTTCACTTGTAAATTACCATACAACTTTTTACCAAGCAGCGATATGGAAGTAAATTTTTTAGTGAATGTATATCTCAAGTCTAGTGACTCGACTTTGTATTGGTTTGAATCTGAAAGTTAAAAAATAAAATTAATGAAAGAACTCTTGCAAGTCTCAAGTAATTTTTCAACTTTTACATGCCCATCAATTCTTACGGCGAAGGCTTTTCAAGATGAAACTTTGCATGCCCTATACTATAAATTTGTATCAATATTCTTCTAAAAAAAAATTTTAAAATTCGCAGTTATTTTGTCGCTTGTTTAAATCCAAGTGTTTCGAAAAAAATTAGATACTGATTTTTATTATTAATATAGTATTGCCCATCACGTAATGATAGGTAAACATTTTGTATAACTCTAGTGTTCAGTTTGAAAATTATGAAAATAAACTTTTCGGAAATTCGTATTAAAAACGAAATGCTGTTTGTGGGATGTCGGGATCTTTCAAATTAGTATTAACCAAGAATTTATCTTAAATGAGTTTCACTGTATTTATGAGATTAACATATAACTTCATAAACAGCTTATAAAGTTATAGGAGGTTTATGGGACAAATTTTATGTGAAAACCCTTCTTTAACGTTGTAAAGTGTTTATGAATTAACACTTAAAGCTACACGAGAAAAGTTTAGGTAAAAACTAATAACTACTATTTGCCTCCCACTTTTTAATATTTATTATAAATTTTAAAGATATATTTTTTGAACAAAACTAAGCTTATTATACAGCAACTGTTTTATTTTATGCTTATAAAATTATAAAGCGATCTAACCGTATAACGGAAAACGCCTTTCAAACTCCAGCTAATTATGCACTCCTATATTAATAACTGTGTTATTAATCAATAAATTTTGTGTATGATTTTTAAATTTAATTTAAATACTAAAAAAATAAGTTTATAAGCCATACTTAATTAATAATTATTTTGTGTTTTTAATGTATAGGATTTTTAATTCTTTTAATGTAAAACAATATTAGCATTTAATTAGGCAGCTTAATGTTAAAAAATATATATGTATGTATATATATTTATATATTCCAAAATTAGATGCTTAAATTTTTTTTAATTGAAGGACATAATACTTTCATAGTAGGATTTTAAAAACAAATATACATTTTTTTAAAATAATTTTTGAGATTTTTTTCTTTGTTAGAATAATTTTATGTACCGGAGTAAAAATAATATTATATAATCTTAGATAACGTCATCCAGTTTTTATAAAATTTAATATAGTTAAGTATGACATAATGTATAGTAAGATACAATTTTTTCTGAAATTGTAATTTTATATCAAACGACATGTTTATTTGTGTCTTACAATATTTTATACCATATGTTAATAGACCCGCAATATAAAATTGTATTGGCAGATTTAAATTGATATATGTGATTTAAAAAAACAATGTATTGCCTCATCCTACTCCAATTTTAAATATCAACTTTAGAATTTTTACTGAAAATATGTATTGCAATTATTTTGAATGAACATCCCAATTTAAAATATCAAACTCCAAATGCATACAAATTTTTATTTGTTTAGTTTTAAGTATTTAAACTTAAATTAAAGTTGGGCTCTTAGTTATCGAACCATACTATATAGTTATCGGACCATACTATATAGCGCCTGTATTCAATTTAACAAATTTATTTTAGCTAACACTCTGGACTGAATCGTATCAAAGTCTACCATTTTTCGAATCAAATTTAATATGATTAAATACGGAAACGTATTATTTAAGATATTGCACCACATTGAATTTTTTTTAATCGAGTATGTAAATCTATACTAATTATTTGTAATAACATATGTTTATTATGAATAAAATAATTTGAGAGTATTATTGTTTGTGGTAAATGTGTAATTGCTCTTACTAGGGCAACCAAACAAAAAAGTGCTTGTTTTTTTTATCTAAATAGAAGTTCTGGGAGGTTACCGCGTAACTTAATTGGAAAAATTGCTCGAATCCGGAATTCGAATACAATATGTGCAAGATTTACGAATTCGAACATTTTTTCGAAACGAGTTATTCGGTTACCATTTTACCAATTATTTGAAATAATGATTTTTATAAAAATATTATGATATTTAACTGGTTTTTCTTAAGTTTAACTAACGGCTTATTTTTAAATTTTGAAATTCTTCTAGCTTTTTCTAATTCATTCTTACTATCCAAAAATTTAGAAAATGCCTGTATTTAAAATTTTAAATTGTGGGTAGTATTATGCCTTGACTTGGTTTACTTTGTCAAGAATTCTGATTGGCTGTTAGGTTTTTACCAATCAAATGCTTAAAAAATAAATATTTTTGTACGGTTCTTATACACAAAACTAACAAAGCCGTATGCTTGAAAATAAAATCGTTTTATAGAAGGGTTCATTGTTTTTAGAGCCTTTATTTGATTGACCTAATTATTACTAAGGCCGAGTTTTTGGGATGTCAGTTAAAGTTAGTTTAGTTAAACCGGTAATGAATTTGGTCAGCCATTTCCAAGTTTATAAACAAAAATTTGTCGGAAGCACTTCATCTTGTTTAGAATTTTGGTCTTTATCATGATAAAGATAAATAAGCCACATTTTAGAAGTATTATTCCATTTAAAAACTTCGTTAATCTAAGTTTAAAGATAATCAACATCCTAAAAACTCGGTCTAAGTAAGTTAAAATTACTTGTCAAAATTTAATTAATTTTAGCGTTAGCAGCGGTAGAAGCTGTTGGGGTGGCAGCCGCTACACTAGCAGCACCTGTAATAGAACCCAAACGGGATAAAGAGGGTTCACGTTTAGGTGGTACAATAGGTTTATTGGGAGGTATGGGAGGTGGAGCACCCCTGGCTCCAGCTGGGGGTACAGTAACGGGTGGTACCGCAATAGGTACGGGATGGGGTGATGAAGCTTGTTCAAGTGAGTGGCCTGCCGCTGCAGCAGCTGCTAAAGCTGAATATTTACCACCCGGAGCACGTTGTATTGTTGCAGTTGGTTGCATTTTCGCTGGTGAGGGTGAAGGAGGAGCCGCTTGTACTTTTGCTGATGCAGCAGGTGTTACAATAAGGGGTGCTAAAACAGCTCCAGGTATTTGTGTTGTATCATTACCAACTGCTGTAGCAGTGGGTTGTACTACTGCTGTGGGAGCAGAAGCTATTTGAGGTAAAGATGTTAGGTTAGTAGGAGCTGTAGCTATACCTGTACGCAAGTTTAACGCTGGACTAAGAGATAGAGCTATACCGGTTGTAGGTCCTGATACAGGGACACTAGAAACTGTTGCAGTAGGTTGAACAATTTTTGCTATGTTTACCATAGGCGTGGCACATCCATCTTCTGCAAATTATGTTTAATTATTATTAAAATACTTAATCAACAATAAATAAAATAGTTAAAACGAATATAAATGAGAACAAAAAATCAATTTCACTAATAAGAAAAACAATATAAAAATAACATTGATACACATGATATGTCGTAAAAAAGTGCTTTTACTAACGAAGAAAATCTGTCATCATTCTGAACAATTTATTAACCTGTAAAGCCAAAATTTAGATAGCTGGAAACTTCGCAACCAAACTTTGCTGAAGCATACAATATCAACTGATGTCAACTAGGTATTTAAAAAAAAAAAAACTATTTCCCGACACAAAAATCGCAAGAAAATAACTAGATTTTTAAACAGTATAAAAACAAAGCGAATTTATTGCTAGATTAAAAAAAAATTTACAAATTTTTTACTAATTTAAAATTTATATGTAACGGATTTCTGATAATAAAATTACGGCTGATGGCTACATATTCCGTTAGATGTTAATTTAAATTTACAAATACTTTTAACATATATTTTGACTTTACAATATCAATATAAATAGAGAATATTTGCAACTAAACATCAAGCTTTGACATGCTTCAGCCAGTCCTTGTAAGAATTGATTCAAAATAATTATTTTTAAAGATGATTCAAAAAAAAAAAAAATGCTTTGAAAAATTGCGATTTTTTTTTTATTTAATTTCTTTAGTTTTTGCAAATACAGAAGCATAATTAGAGTGACCATTCGTAGTGATTTGATCAGTACATGTACTGATTTTTGGTCATGTTTACTGATAAAAAAATCGTGACTGATTTGTACTAATTTCTTAAAATTTATACTGATTTACTAATTTTTAACATTTTCAGAAAATAATAAATTTTTTACGTGGAAAAACTCAAGTTTTTATCCATTTAAAATAGGTTTTAAAATTTGTGAGTTTTCGTACAATACAACAGAAAGAATTCCGAACCTGATATTTGTTCTACATTAATAATGTTTCAACCTGATGGAAGCTTTAAAAAAATCTTAAAAACTAAAAGTATTTTTGAGGAAAACAAGATTAGTTCGAAAGGAAGTGCTTAGAATATGTTTTAATCTGGTGGAAGCTCTAAAAAACCTAAGATTAGTTCAAAGAGTGTTGTTTGAAAAGAAACCGTTGTTGTAATGACGTTTTATTCATTTATCTATTTCTTTATTTACAATACTATAACAATCGTATTCATAGACATTTTGTAGATTTTTATAACAGTCTTTTAAATCAAATGTGCATGTGAAACAACAACAAATTTTACTTATAAGACTGTTATAAGAAGCAACAAATGGTTAAGCATACGACAATAAGCCTTGAAGGTCCAATGTATTGTTACACCCATATTCATAGGTAAAAGTTAGCAAGGAGTTAACCAATATGCTATTCATAATACACTTGTCATACTCTTGTTAAGTTTATGTTAACAAGCTTCTAAACTGTTGTTAAAAGATTAAAAAACAGCTGTTTTCTGTCAAAGTGACTGCAAAAAACTACACATTATGGATAATGTATTAATAAATTAGATTCATTGGACTTTTTAAGAAATACAGCCCGTAATCGTGCGGTTAAAGTTTATAAAAAAAAACGAAAAAACCTATTTTTGTTTATACTGACAGTTAATTTCGTAAAAAGTGTAGATTTACATACAAAAGAAAATGCCAAAAAATTAATTGATTTGGTCAAGAATGACCTGAAAGGAAAAAAGAACGGTGGACACATTCCACTGTATCTTCAAGTTCTATCAGCGTTAAGGCGTTAGGGCCGCAACAACATACAAGAAGATTGTGGTGAATTTCATGGATTTAGTCAACCTTCAATGAGCTGAATTTGTGAAATGGTAGCCAAGGCGTTTGCCAAAAAAGCCACGACATATATTATAATGCCAACAACAGCTGGCATAACTAGTCTATTTAACAAATCTTGTAAATACATGTAAAAAATAACATAAATGTAACAAAATTATGAAAAATAAATATCTTATATTACCTCTTCATCTTGTTATTATTTTAAAAATTCAGAGTTGCTTTGCTTATGAATAAACTCTTTGCTAACAAGCTTCTAAGCAGTAAATGCACTAGAATGCATTTATTGCAGCTCGTTGTTTGCGTTGTATAAGTAATTGATAACTTTATCTTATGAATATGTCTGTTAGAATATAACATACAAATTTAAATATACATATTAGGGCGGGTCGATTTATTTTTCGACAATTTCCCTATGATTTCCGTATTCTATGGGTTATTCCATGAAAATTTGCCAAAGAACCATACCTCTATCGTTAAAATCGAGTCCCCTACTTTTTGTTGGTAGATTTTTTCCCAAATTGACGTTCGTATGAAATATTACCTACACGTTCACATCCATAACTCAAAAACTACCGATCAGGTTTAATCGCTCATTTTGATCAATTTACAAAAAAAAATCTCCAACATTGGTCCAACGGTTCAAAAGTTACGGGCATTTTTGTCCAAATTTTGGACCATTTTTTCCATTTTTTTCATGATTTTGTCCAAGAATATTACTTTCATGGCCATTTTTTTGGCTCAATTTTTTTGACTTACGAAGCTTACGAACCTTACGTTACGACTGGACTGATTTCCGCTTCACATTATTGGCATATTTTTTCACAGGGTGCATACCCTGTGTTATGTTTGTTTATTTCTTTTTGTTTTTAGTTTCTTTATAGACTTCTTTATTTTTGTTTGTTATTTTTGCTTGTTTATAATATTCCAGTGTATGCTAGTTTTGTTGAGCGTCATTTCAGTGAAGTGTTACTTGAAATAACTAACAAATAATCAAACTATTTTGAAATTTAGAAAAGATTTAAAGGTAAGTGTAAAAACATTGCTAACTATTATAGTTAATAGTAATATTATTATTCTATGAAAAACATATTTAATTCTTTTAGTGACGGTTTAAAAAATGGATTCAGAGCCTGGTTCATCGCAAAATCCAACAGATACCCAACGCAGTAGTTTACAACATTTGGTCTCTCATGATGTTTTTTCTTTTGGTGTGGCCTGTGAATTACCTGATATTAATCTGTCAACTAAACGAGATATATTGAAGTACTATTTTTTCTTGGCCGAACGTTCAAAAGCCCAAAGCAAAATGTTTTCGTATAAAAGATTTACTCCCCAAGTAGCAGACAGATTGTTAGAAATTTGGAATCAACTTAATATTGAACTTATACTCAAAGGTAGCATCATTAGAAAATTGAATAATTTGCTTGACGCATACAGTAATGCAGATAAACAACGAGTAAAACGCGCAACAGAATTAAAAAAATTCGTAGAATCAACAAACCAATTATT
The DNA here is from genome assembly GCA_021234595.1 of Delia radicum. Classification (NCBI taxonomy): domain Eukaryota; kingdom Metazoa; phylum Arthropoda; class Insecta; order Diptera; family Anthomyiidae; genus Delia; species Delia radicum. Next base: position 117,639 of record CM037855.1, on the reverse strand, counting down.
CAACATTGGAAAATGTAAATGCAACTTGAAAGAAAACGACTGCTCATGTGGATCTATCCCAGAAAACTTAAAAGATTTCATGCGCGATCAATATAATGACAGAATACAAACGATACTGGAACACGATAGTGGAAGTGAAGAGACGATACCAACGACTATACCAACAATCCCAGTGAGCAACGATCCTACATACGAACCACATTATGACGAAATGGAAGTTGATGTGAGAGGAGGTTCAGAATTAGTTCTACCACCACAAACATACACTCCCAGATACAATACTAAAAACTATGCAATGATGTGTGACAGATTTGGTGTGCATGATAGAATGGGATCAGCATTGGCAACAGCTCTGATGGAAGACCTGGGCGTAAAAGATGCTCATGACAATCTTGTCATCATGGATAAAAGTAAACTTCGTAGAGAAAGAGAAAAATGGAGCCAAGACGCACTTCGTAAGCGGTATGATGGCTCGAATTTGATATCATTTTAATTCGACGGCAGGAAAAATGATGCTCTAACTGTAGAAAAAATTGATGAGAAGTTGCATCCAAGGATGGTTAAAGAACCTCATCTAGTTGTTTTGAGGGAACCAAAATCTCAACGGAAAGACATGTCCAATTGCTGGCTGCCACTGCTAAACGAGTTGCAGGAAAGAATGTAGAAGGCGCTATGGCGACGACATTAGAAAGCCGTACGAAAACACCCAGACTTGAAAGCAAACAAGACTTTCAGAAAAAATAATGTTTTTTTTCACATTTTGTCTTTTACTACACTCAAATTGAATATTTTTTTTTGATAATAGGTTGATAGATACTTTATTATCTCTTAATTTGAATTTTTGTAGAAAAAAAAATAAAAAGGGAAAAAAATCAAAAAGTTGGTTTTATGTGTTATTTTGTTTTAGCAATATCGCATGAATTAATCAACCGAATTCGATAAATTTGGGCTTAAACTCTTCGTTTTGAATTGTAAATTGAATTAAATAATGGATTGAGCTAAAAAAAATGGCCATGAAAGTAATATTCTTGGACAAAATCATGAAAAAAATGGAAAAATGGTCCAAAATTTGGACAAAAATGCCCGTAACTTTTGAAACGTTGGACCAATGTTGGAGATTTTTTTTTGTAAATTGATCAAAATGAGCTCACCTTTCCTACTGGCGATTAAACCCGATCGATAGTTTTTGAGTTATGGATGTGAACGTGTAGGTAATATTTCATACGAACGTCAATTTGGGAAAAAATCTACCAACAAAAAGTAGGGGACTCGATTTTAACGATAGAGGTATGGTTCTTTGGCAAATTTTCATGGAATAACCCATAGAATACGGAAATCATAGGGAAATTGGTGAATTTTTTCACTCCCTACAAATCGACCCGCCCTAATACATATACTACAAAATTTCTAAGACTAAAATAAATATCAGTGTATAATGTGTTAATCCTTAGAACAGGATAATATATACCAATAAACTTATTTAAAATCGTGCAATTTTCTTTCTTTGATAATTTTTGATTTACATTTTTTATCTTAAATTCTTTTTGATTACAAAAATAATCATATTCCGTTTAAAAATCCCATTAACACTTTTGGCTCATTGTCTTTTACTACAGACATTTAAATGTTATATTGGCTGAATTACTTATCACTATTGTTAATTGAATTTTATTATAGATATGCAAATGTTATTATGACTAGTTGGTGGTTATATGGGCTGGTTTGCATGTTACTACTGTGGAGTTCGCTTATAACGAACTGGCGGGGACCGACATTTTATGTATGTTCGTTATATGCAAATTTAATTATATCCATACCAATTTAAATGTAATCTTGTTAACGTGACCAAGAATTTCATTAATATTAGTTCGTTATAGCAGTAAATTCTTTGTAACCGGTGTTCGTTATAACTGAACCCTACTGTATATCTTGATCGTTATAGCGGCAGATTTGCATGTTACTATATTAAATGTTATTAGACTACTTGATCGTTATATAAGCTGATTTGCATGTTACCATTAAAAAATACAACATATTTAGTGTAGAAATTTGCATTATTATTTTTAGATTAAAATACAATAACAACTCTTTAATTAATTAATTTGATTCAAACCAAAACACAACAATAAAATATCGAATTAAGCCCTTGTGTCAAAAGACAAAAAAAAAACTGGGTCAGTATGCAAATTGTACGAAACATTCAATAATCCTTTAATTTAGTATATGATTTTGATTTAAAATATTGAAATTGTGATTAAATCTAATATACAGACTAATTTCAGTATATTAATTGTACCAACTTTGGAACCAAGGGTTAAAACAGTGTTGTAACATAACAATAGTTATGTTAAAGAATTGTTTGAATAAAGCTTTTATCTAAGTTGAGTTAATAACAAATGTCATTTATAGAAAATATGTGATAAATGATTATGAATAATGTAAAGAATAAATAATGGAATTTATAATTTAACTGTTACTGAGAATACATTTATCACTCTCTTAGCTTTATGCAGATACACATATTTTAGAATAAGTATAATAAGAAACATTGTAATTAACGAAAAGACAATTAATAAAGATATGTTGAATTATTAACATCACATGGCGCAGTCGAGTTCGACAGTTAAAAAAGAAACTGATCACGTGGAAACAGACGAAAAAGAAATTTTTGAAGACGTAGAAGGTGCAGAAAATTTTAAAATAATAATGGATTTTGTTAAACCGGTTAGCTGTTTGGTTTTAAATGGAAATGTCTCTGAAAATTGGAGAAAATTTATCCAAAATTTTGAAATTTTTTTGGAAGCAGCAGATTTGTCAAAAAAAAGTGACTCAAGAAAAGTAGCTGTTTTTTTGAATGCTATTGGTGAAGAAGGGTTGGAATTGTTCCAAACATTTAATTTGACTGCAGATGAAAAAAAGTGTTATAAAGATGTTGTTGCTGCTTTTGAAAATTTTTGCGTTCCAAAGAAACGTATAGTTTACGAAAGGTTTTTATTTTTTTCAAAAATCCAAAAAGATATGGAACCGTTTGACAACTTTTTGGTAGATATAAAAAAGCTTAGCAAAGCATGTGATTTTGGTGAACAGCAAACATCTTTAATGAGAGATCGAATTGTGCTTGGAATAAATAATAAACGCTTGCAAGAAAAGCTGCTAGAGAAGGATGTAGATTTTGAAAGGGCAGTAGAAATGTGTAGAGCTGCAGAAATATCGGAAGGTCAAACAAAGGTGATACAAATGACTAGTGGTGGTGCTGTGGCTGCTGCGGGTAGTGCTGTTGTTGGTAGTATGGTGCATCAAATAAACACAAACAAAAAGGAGAGTAACTACAAAAACAAATTTAGTAGAAATGACAATATTACAGCATACAAACAAAATGATTCGTTTCAATGTAAAAAATGTAATAGACATCATAAACCAATGCAATGCCCAGCTTTTGGTAAAAATGTATAAAATGTAATCAATTGAATCATTTTGCTGTTTGCTGTAATCAGAAAAACGTGTCTTGTATTGAAAATGTTGATAGTGATACTGATAATGACATTTTTTATATTAACATGATTTCAGATAAAAAAAAAATAAGTGGGTACATAATTTAAAAATTGAGGAAAGTTTCGTGGAAGTGAAATTGGATACAGGTAGCGATGCGAACGTTTTATCATACAAAGTTTTTAAAGAAATTAAATCTCAGAGTAAAATATATCCAACATCTACGGTACTCGAAGTCTATGGCGGTCAAAAAATAACACTGTTGGTGAATCTTTTTTGAAGTGTTATTACAACCACAAAATGAGTATTGAAAAATTCATCATTATTAAAGAAAATTACCGTTCCATACTGGGAGAAAAGGCGATGGAAAAATTGGAGATTGTGAAAAAAATAAATAATTTAGAAATAAAAAGAGAATATACAACAACAAAAGAAGATTTTATTGCAAAAAACGAGGATGTTTTTAATGGAGTAGACAGTTTTCCAGGTAAATATAAAATTAAGTTGACGGAAAACGCAATCCTTGTAGTAAAACCACCTCGAAGGGTTCCATTAAAGAATTTAAAACCCCTACAAAATTCGTTAGATGCTTTAATAGAAAAAAATATTATATCAAAAGTTAATGAACCAAGAGATTGGGTACATAATTTGGTAATAATTTAAAAATCTGATGGAACGTTGCGTTTGTGTTTAGACCCACGCAATTTGAACAAATATGTTAAAAAAGAGCAACATTTAATTCCTACATTAGATGAAATATTACCAAAATTAAAAAATGCAAAATATTTTAGTGTATTGGACTTAAAAGAAGGTTTTTATCAAGTAGAACTGGACGAAGAATCCAGAAAATTATGTACTTTCGCTACACCTTTTGGTTCATTTCATTTTAATCGATTACAATTTGGATTAAGCACAGCGCCGGAAATTTTTCAAAGAAAAAATGAAGAAAATTTTTCTAATATACCAAATATTGCAATTTATATTGATGACTTACTGATTTATGGAAAAACACTAGAAAAACATGATGAAGCACTAGGAAATATTATTAACAGAGCAAGAGAATTAAACATCAAATTTAATCCGAAAAAACTTTAATATAAAGTTAAAGAGATTGATTATCTTGGTCATAAATTTACTACTAATGGGATTTTGCCTAGTAAAGAGAGAATAAATGCAATTCAAAATTTAAGAGATCCAAACAATAAAAAGGAACTTCAAAAATTTTTGGGATTAGTAAACTATGTGAGATCATTTATTCCAAACTTAGCAGAAATAACTTCACCTTTAAGAGAGCTTTTAAAGAAAAATACTCTCTTTGTCTGGCAAAAAGCTCATTCAGACACTGTTGCTAAAATTAAAGAAATGCTCGTAAGTTCTGTTGTTGCAAAACAATGCACCTATCGCATATGCTTCAAGAAGCTTATCAGAAACAGAACAGAGATACGCTCAAATAGAAAAAGAGCTTTTAGCTATAATTTTTAGTGCAATGAAAATGAAAATTATTCAAGTTCGAGGCCATACTCTATATTTCTTCATTAGGATATTGTCCTAACAAATAATCTATAGAGTTTTTTGTTTTCAAATTTATTATTTGACCCTTTCAGGAATGTGTTGATAGATCTATTTCGGGAATTTTCTAGGTTCCCATCATCAGAACACGTTTTGAAAGCGGTAACAATCCCATGCCAAACATCAAACATACATATGAACTAGTTTACTCACTACATGAGAACTAATATACATATGAGTTTGAAGTTAAAGATTATAACCATTGATCAAAAAATAAATTGAAAATAAATAAATTGAATATCCACCAGAGGTGGATCTTGCACATCAAACAAGTTTTCAATTTATTTTTTGATCAATGGTTATAATCTTTAACTACAAACTCATATGTATATTAGTTCTCATGTAGTGAGTAAACTAGTTCATATGTATGTTTGATGTTTGGCATGGGATTGTTACCGCTTTCAAAACGTGTTCTGATGATGGGAACCTAGAAAATTCCCGAAATAGATCTATCAACACATTCCTGAAAGGGTCAAATAATAAATTTGAAAACAAAAAACTCTATAGATTATTTGTTAGGACAATATCCTAATGAAGAAATATAGAGTATGGCATCGAACTTGAATAATTTTCATTTTCATTGCACAATTAAAAGGTCGAAAAAAAACATAATTTTTATTTTTAATAAAAATTATAACAAACTTGTATAAAAGGCAGAGTACCGCCAAGTTTACTTCCCCTGTTTTGCTTACAAACTAAACAAAATATAAAAAGGAGAGAGAAACAAAAAAAGTGTATTGAATATCCACCAGAGGTGGATCTTGCACATCAAACAAGTTTTAAATTTATTTTTTGATCAATGGTTATAATCTTTAACTTCAAACTCATATGTATATTAGTTCTCATGTAGTGAGTAAACTAGTTCATATGTATGTTTGATGTTTGGCATGGGATTGTTACCGCTTTCAAAACGTGTTCTGATGATGGGAACCTAGAAAATTCCCGAAATAGATCTATCAACACATTCCTGAAAGGGTCAAATAATAAATTTGAAAACAAAAAACTCTATAGATTATTTGTTAGGACAATATCCTAATGAAGAAATATAGAGTATGGCCTCGAACTTGAATAATTTTCATTTTCATTGCACAATTAAAAGGTCGGAAAAAAAAAAACATAATTTTTATTTTTAATAAAAATTATAACAAACTTGTATAATTTTTAGTTGTAGAAAGTTTACATCATTATATTTATGGAAGAGAAGTTATTATAAAAACAGACCACAAACCACTGATAGGACTAATGGAAAAAGAAATTTATAAAATACCGTCTGGAAAACTTCAAAGAATGTGTTTACGTTTACTAAATTATAATGCTAAACTTGAGTATTTACCAGGGAAATACATGTATATTGCAGATTATTTGTCGAGAAATCCTTTGAAATTAAAACCTTCAGAAGAGGAACCAGTTTTTTATGAATCAATATTATCAATTAATGTAAGTGAGAAAAGAGAAAATCAACTTAAAGAAGAAACTAAAAAAGATGAACAATTAAGCAAAATTTTATTATTTTATAAAAACGGTTGGCCAAAAGATAAAAGTAAGGTACCAGAAAATTTACGTTTTTATTTTGGTAAGAGAAATGATATTATTGAAAATGATGGTATTCTTTACTATAATGATAAAATAATGATACCAGATTCTTTGAAAACAGACATGTAAAATTTGCTACATGAATCTCATATGGGAATTTGTAAAACGCAGAAACGGGCTAGGTCCGTAATGTACTGGAAAAATATGAATAGTGATATAGAAGAAAAAATTTTCAACTGTAAAATATGTGATCAGTTTTCAAAAAACAACATGAAAGAACCTTTTATACCACATGAAATACCGTCGATTCCATTTCATAAAGTCGGATGTGACATTGCAACATATGGTGGTAAAGATTACCTTATAGTCGTGGACTACCTTAGCAAATGGATTGAGTATAAATTATTGAGAAACAAAACATCATCTGAAATTATTAAACATTGGGTTGAAATTTTTTCGCAATTTGGTATACCCAAAATAATAATAGCAGACAATGTTCCATTCGGTTCATTCGAATGCAAAAGCTTTGCCACTAAGTGGAATATCGAGATAATAACAAGTTCTCCATTATACCCAAAGTCAAATGGTTTGGCTGAGAGATCAGTTCAAATCATAAAAAATATTTTTAAAAAATCAACAACACATGAAGAAATATGTGTTCAACTAATGGAGTACAGAAATACTCCAACTCAAGATATGAATTTAACCCCATCACAACTCATGTTCAACCGATTGTTGCGAACAAAATTACCAGTCTCTGATAAACTTTTATCTGCAAACTACCATAACAATATAAAAGAACAAATAATAAAAAAAGTGAGAACAATGAAAAATATTATAACAGATCAACAAGAAGAGAACAAAAATTTCAGGAGGGAGATAAAGTATTAATTAAAGATCGTAACAAATGGAAAAACGGAACTATTTTGTATAAATGGAATACTCCACGTTCATACATTGTTGAAGATGGAGAAGGCAAAGAGTACCGAAGGAATAGTTGGTTTTTAAAAATAAAAGTTTAAAAAATCGTTCAGTATCCAATTCCACTCTTTAACGAAAAAGGGGGAGATGTAACATAACAATAGTTATGTTAAAGAATTGTTGGAATAAAGCTTTTATCTAAGTTGAGTTAATAACAAATGTCATTTATAGAAAATATGTGATAAATGATTATGAATAATGTAAAGAATAAATAATGGAATTTATAATTTAACTGTTACTGAGAATACATTTATCACTCTCTTACGTACGGTCTATACTAGCAATAAATATGCGGAAATATATTGCAGTATATGTCAAAATGATGTTATCTCTAGTGTGGACCACTCTATTGCTTACATATTTATTGCCGTACATATATGTTGCAATAAGTTTTTGGCAATATTCGGCAACACTTATTGCCAACATATTACGTCAAAATTAGTTGTCATTTTAGTTTTTTAGTAATTTAACAAACAAGATTCTTTAAAAAAAACTTAATTTTTTTCTTATTATTTATGAATACACAAAATGGCCACGCCCTTAATGTTTTGTTTTTATAACCTTTCTCTTTGAAATTTTCTAAAATATGAGTTACCATAAATACGTGTTCACCACCCTAAACATAAGCTTAGCAATAATAATTTTTTTACTGTTATTCTGCCGACGTATTTCGAATATTGTCAACATATTTATTGCTAGTATAGACCGTACGTTAGCTTTATGCAGATACACATATTTTAGAATAAGTATAATAAGAAACATTGTAATTAACGAAAAGACAGTTAATAAAGATATGTTGAATTATTAACATCACAAGTGTGGGATCTTAAAAATCGCAATAAATTGCATGCTAACAGGAATTTTGAATATTTATTTGAGCTAGATCATTTTTATTAATATTGATTTTTAATGATTTTTAATTTTATTAATATTGAATTTATATGGGATTACGTATCTAGTGATCACGTATCTAATGCAGTTATTAATTTTACGATTTGCTCCCTAACACAGTAATTCGTAATTTATTGTTCTTTTATAAAGTCATTACATCTGGTTGACAAAATTATTTGCTTTCTGAATTGGTATTTTCTAGATCTGAGGATTTCTCAGATATTTGAACAGGCGTTACTTATTAGAACTGCTAGAAGCTGGAATTTTTTGCCTTTAAATTTACCTACTTTCACATTATCGTATATTATTTATTTTAATTATATTTTTATTTATTTTTAGTATTATTGTATTTTAATTATTATCTCATTTCTTATTATTTTATTGTTTACTTTGTATAATTTAGTAGAAATTTGTAACCGATTATGGCCTTCAGGCTAGGTTATTGAAATAAATAAATAAATTAAATTAAATTAATGTTTTTAGGAACAGACTTTTTTGCATTTCCGTGACACTATATGAATGAGAACTTTTAAATTGTTTTAGTGTAATGCTTTCTGTGATATGGACTTTTCACTTTTACGTAGTGATGTTCAAACAGCTGAACCATATCCAAAAAATAAAGTGTACAATTTAATTTTTTTTTATAGTTATTGATATACTGTTCTAAGGATACTTTAGTATTTTACTGTTAATTGAATTTAATTCAAGCAATTTGTAAATATATTTTTGAATTTATGTAGTGTACTAGCAGTACGTCTTTGGCCTAGTTTTTAATCCAATTTGTTTTTTTTATTGTAAGAACAAAGTTTGGAATATTTTATAAAATAAATAGTTGTTATTGTACTATAATCTTAAATCCAATCCATATATATGACGCTATTTATAATTATATAAAAAGTGAGTTTAATAAAAATGTCTTATATGACGCTATATATAATTTTATATAATTATGTATTGCATCATATATAATTATATATGCCTTTTATATCATATAAATTTATATATATTGTGTAGCAAAAAAATTACTTGGATCAATAGACCAATTTTAATGAATAATTTTTATATTTCAAACTTTATTGGGTTTTAATTTTGGAATAAAATCTCCCAAAACGTGTTTTGTGTAAAGTGAGAATATAAAAAAAAGAGATCTGTTAATACGTCATCATGTTGTAATTATGAGGATTTGTAATTGAGACAGATTAATAGACACGGAAATAACAATATTAAAATTGGTTTAACAACTACGTCATTCTATACCCAACATAGGCCATCAATTTATTAATAATAAATTATTATGCTTCTGTGGAATGGAAAAATTACAACCACCAGCTTCTAAATTGTACATAAATTGTTCTATAAAATTGGCTATTCGAAATCCCAAATTCATCATTCATTCACAATTTCTATTAGTATAAATCCAAAGTAAAAATAATTCTTCAACATATGACTGCTATTTGATTGCCACTATCATAACTACAATCATCATAACTACGTAATGATCATTAAGATGTGCGTTACTAATTGGAAACTAAAATATCGGCGATTTAATGAATTACCGAATTTTCAATAAAAGCCTACGGGATTGTCTTCCACTGTACTTGTCCCTTGTTATGAATGAATAATACGTGATAAAACCGAAGTAGAAAACCGTTGTGAGAAAGCAGACTTGTGTCGTCATCAATTTATTAAATGAGATCTACTGCTAAGTATAATAATAATATTACTAACTTAACAGAGTTAAAGAAGTATTTAATTAAAATTTGATGCTAGATATAATATTAGTATATATACAAACTAACATAAGATTTTTTTTAATATTAACGTAAAAGCAAACTGTTAGAGTTGATAAATTACCATGTTAAAGCTTATATTTATACATGCACTTTAAAGTCGGTTTCATAAATTTGAATTTAACCTTAAGTTAACCAAAGTTAAAGTGCATGAATAAATAAACTTAATTTGATGATAACAAAATTTAATTTTAATTTCCTTGATAACTTTTTTTTATCTAGAGCATGTTAAATTTGTATAATATTTGATATCGAAAGTTATCAAAACTATTGTATATTATTTTACGATTTTCTTAACTAATATAAATTTTATATTACAGTCACCTTGAATGCTTTGAGCTCAAATCATCGTAATCTGTCCTGAGGAAAAGGTATCAGTGAAAAGGGTAAATTTAAAGGAAAAGTACATTATCCTCTACTGAGGATTTTAAATCGTAAGTTATAATATACAAATTATCAAATTGACATGCATTCGTTTAGACATTAAATTTAAAGTTTTGATATTTACTAACATAATTGGTAAAATCGTTTATAAATCAATTAGATTTTAATTATCTGAATATGAATAACTATCAGACTATATGGAAAAGGATTGTTTAAGCAATAGGATAATAGTTTTAATTAAATCTAAGTATAAAATGGAATATTGAATAAAATAGGTTTTGAATTAAAATGAATAGCTGTGAGTAAGCCAATTTATTTGGGAATGTTGATTGGTAAGCTGAGAATGCGGATAATTTAAGAAGGACGTTTTAGTCTTTCGTAAGGGGAAATATTTAACGACATTTTATTTCGAACACTGAAATATTGAGTGATAGGACACGGGTGGGAATTTTTTTAATCAGAGTGTTCAAGAGTGATGATCACTAGTTTGAAGTTTTTTTTTTGTGATTACTTTAATATATTCAATAGCCCTGTTTTAGTAGAGAAAAGTTTTGCAGAAAAGTCTTGGAAAGATGATATTTTCTTTTCTTTTTATGTTGTAGCAGAAGGTTTTAGTATGGTCAAGAATCCTCCCCCAAACCGACGTGCGTGGCCCTTCAAGCTTTCCAAGCATTGACCAGTACAGAACCAAAAAGTCAATATTTTGAAAATGCTACAAAATTTGCAACAGAAGGATTTAGAACTATTTGGTTAGACAGAAGGTTTTAGTATGGTCAAGAATCCTCCCCCAAACCGACGTGCGTGGCCCTTCAAGCTTTCCAAGCATTGACCAGTACAGAACCAAAAAGTACAGAACTACAAAATTTGCAACAGAAGGATTTAGAACTATTTGGTTAGACGGCGATGTCCTTAAATTTAAGGCACAGTATTATAGGCCTAGGCGAACTTCTGAATTACAGTTGTAAAAATATAGGCAAATTTAAATTAAATCGAAGCCACCTTTTGTCAAATATTATGTAATTTTTAGAGATATTCAAGAATTTTTCAAGTCTGCATCAAAACACTATGCAAATTTGAAATAATAATTTTGATAAGTTTTTGTATTTCCAATACATCGTTAGATATGTGCATCAACAGAGGTAATCGAATGTGCAGCTTTCTTTACATAGCTTTTTTCAAAAACTAACTGAAATTATATAATTTTAACATTGCGTTTTTTAAAAATTGTTCAAAATTGCAGATTTTTTCGCTACACTTTATAGGTGAACCAAAAGTGATGGACAAACATGTTAAAAGTACGGAGGAATTAACTAAATGAACAGAAAATAATAATATAAAATCACCTTGTTTTTTATACATTTTTCAGATATCTTTAATATGTCGTTTGTAACGTATATATAGTTTATATATTTTTTGTTCAAGGAAAAAAGGTGAAGAAGCATAAAGAAGGAGATTTTGATTAAGGATTTTTGTTTAAATAATTATTTTTTTTATAAAAGCTTGACTTTTTTATAACAAAATATTTCTGTTTTAAAGAAAATTAAAAGTTATAAATTAAATCATAGTAATATACTAAAAAAAAATATTTTATTTTGCTTATTTTTGGATTAGAAACTAAACTGCATAATACTTACCACTAAAAGCTCTTGACTTGGCAGCGGTATTGCCGATAATTGTGATATTTTGCTGTAGCTGTTGTTGGTGTTTTTTCAAAGACTCATTTTCAGATCTTAAAGTTAGTAATTCTTGTTCAAGTTCTTTAACTCTGCAAAGAAGAAACTAAGTGCCTTAAAGAATTTATTTTATGTATATAATTAAGTAATTTTACCTTAGTTCTTCTTTAGCTAAATTAGCTTTTATTGTTTTTCGTTCTTGTTCAAAGACTGCGGCTTGTTTTTCCAATTCTTCTTCCATACGTAAAGATTTTTTACTTTCTTCTTCTAAACCTTCCGCGATGTTGTCAGAACGTTGTTTTTCTTCTGCTAAAATTTGAGCAAGATCTTCAGAACGTTTACCTATTGTAAAGAATAATAAATTAAAAATTATTTTGAAAAACATAAGTTTCATTAGAAAATTAATTTCTACAATCTGAATATAGTTTTTCTCAATATTTTTATACTTGGAACCAGATTTACCAATTTTCATTTATAATCCTCTAATGCTATTTTTCCGATAGCCTTACTATTAATACTAAATGTCTGGCATTGAAATCTTACAATTTAAAAAATATTAATATTTAATTTATCGCTTAATTTAGGAAATATACAGGTTGAAGATGTAGCAATATGTTTATAATGTATATACTCATTTGATTTATTCACAGTGTACGTATTATTATCTTGCATTTCTCTGCATGTTATTTTAAAATGTAAATTGCTAATACTTAACGCGGTGGCAGTGACATTACTCCTGCAAGACTTTAGTGCAATCTGTTGCCCACCGTTTTAATTTTGCACACTTTAGCCAATCATTATCAGGGACCGGTAGTTCATGCAAATGCATGTTTTTTACTTATTGCATATATTTTTTTTTGTATATTTTGCTTAAAATGTATATTTTTCTGCGTATTTCTTAGTTATTTTTTTTAAATTACATTAAGGCCCGATTACTGAATGTCCAGTTAAAATTGATCAGTTAAGTTAAACTGAAAATTTATATGGAAAACAACAACAAATGTGTCAGTTAAAGTATCAGTTTGTAAGAAGAAAAAAACATATGATTGAAAAAATATGCTTGTATTTTTGGTAAACAAAAACAAATATTAAATAATTTAAATTATAATTGTATATGGATTTAAAGTGAAAAATATTAAAGAATTAACTATGGAAGAAGTTAAAAAAGACAATTTCAATTAACTTATTTCTTTTCCAAAATGACCAGTTAATTTTTTTTTAATATTTAATATTTGAAATCAGCTGTTTTATCTCTTTTGCTGATACTTACAAATTTTCAGTTCGTTTACTTTTTTGTAAATTTGTCTTACTCTCTGTAATTTTGTTACTGAATAATTTTTACTGGGCTTTACTGGGGAAGTAATCGAACACACTTAATGTGAATATTTTAAATTGTAAAAGAAATGGCATATGTAATTTATACTTGCACTGCGTTTGTTTATACTTGACTTATATAAATCCTATCCACTTTATATTAAAAAATTTACAAATTTGACTTCGATATTCTTACACTAGATTATTTTTTGCATGTATATCGGTGTTGATATACACGTGATTTTACTGTACCATGTCAAAATTTATTTTAAGGTAGACTTATAAGAAAACACGTTCTCTTCATTGAAAAAGATATAAAAACAAAAACCTACCCTAAAATATCAAACAATTCAAAAGAAAAATCAAAAATAAATTAAATTTATTTTAAAATTTGTTTAATATTTGCGATATTTTCCATTAAATTCTGAAATCCCTTTAATCCATGAATGCATAAAATCATAGTTTGTTGCTAAAATAAAATATTTTTTGCTTTTCGTTTTATTTGTTATCGTTTTGAATGTAAATATTGTTTTTTTTTATTTTTTTTTTTAATTTGAATTGTAAATATTTTGATGTTTTGTTTTAATTTGTAAAATAATGAAAATTATATCAACTATTCTTAAAACTTCTACTTCTAGAATTGTATTTAAAATTTTATCTTGCATCATTTGAAATATTTGATTTGTATTGTCTTTGTAAATATTCAAACTATTGTCAGAAATATAATAATTAAAATATGTAACATTAACGTGTGTTATCATTTTGACACCATGCCATGCTGTAAAAGTTTTAAAAATTAGATTTTTTAAGTCTACAAAATTTTGAATACATATCTTCAACCGGTTAAAGTAGCATAAAGATTGATTGAAAGGACATTGTATATTAATTTTTTTCAGATAAATATAGAAGGCACCATCAACCATTAAGGACCAAAATCAAATTTGATATAAACTGATTTTCATATTATTTAATAATAGCTCTTAACCACAATTCGCTTAGTAATATGTGACCTGATTGCAATAAAATTGTAACTATAATTGTAAAAAATAACCTGCATCTGAATCAGTTTTCCAAAAATATCGACGTTTCAATTTTGAGGAAATCGTGGTTTAAAAATAAAATTTAGATTTTGCCATTTTGAGAACTGTTAAAAAAAGACACGACATCATCGAGACTTCTTTAGAGGCTTATATACCCAAGAAACAACTTTACGGACTGTCCGTTACAAACGGATTCATGAATCCGGCATTGACGGTACGAAAACGGACCGGAATTGACGTATCCGTCGAAGCTTGTACGAAAACGAAAAATTAACGTACAGTAAAATTGGATTACTCAAATTTTCGAAAATTATCCGTTTTAACTCCGTTTTGCTGTATCCGTTTCGGTGCCGTTTAACCGGACTACACCGATTTTCATCAGTTAAAACTCCGTTACAACCGTTATCGTTTTTCTTCCGGTATTACCGGAGTGTGTTTTGTTTAAAAAAAATCAAACAGTTTTATTTATTAATAAAATTAAATATTAATAAAAAAATATATTAAAATAGAAATAACCACGGAATAACTTTGATACATTAACTTGATACAGGTAAGTTGACAAATCCCGCATCAGTAAATTAAGCAATCTCAA
The DNA here is from genome assembly GCA_021234595.1 of Delia radicum. Taxonomy (NCBI): domain Eukaryota; kingdom Metazoa; phylum Arthropoda; class Insecta; order Diptera; family Anthomyiidae; genus Delia; species Delia radicum. Next base: position 102,383 of record CM037855.1, on the reverse strand, counting down.
CATGCGTAGTTATAAATCATCCCGCAGGGACACAACAAATCTATTTCAATCAATTTTTTCCAAATAAAGTAGACCCACTGTTTATAATTTAATTTTTTTCTTATTTTTAATTCATACATATCTTGTTTTTCTAGTTTATTTTTAATGTTATTGTTAATCCATTTTTGTGAATATCTTTATAAATGAAAAAAATTAAAAATAAAACCAAACTTTTGTTTAAAACTAAAAAAAGGAGAAAACATTTAGATAAAATAAATAAAAAAAAAATAAAAATGGACCATTTAAAAAAAAAAATCGGTACGAATACGGACCATATTCGGACCGTATACGGTATATTAAAAACGGAGTCCACTCCGTTTTTAAAATAAATGACGGACAGTTTACGGTACGTTTTGAACGTACACTCAATTCATACACTCCGTTTTATATACAGCATGACGGTACGAAAACGGTCCGTTTGGGCGTGCTTTATACTGTTTCGAATCCGTATTCGATGTTCCTTTTATTCCGTTTTCCGGTCCGTATACTGATCCGGAAAACGGTACGGAAACGGACTTCGGATCCGTATATGCTGTACCGAAAACGGCACATAAACGGACCGGATTGTTTGCTGGGTACTAATATATATAAAGCATATACTTTTTTCTTTCTTAAACTGTATAAATTAAATTAAATAAATTAATAAAAAGGAACACTCTTTTAAGTTTTTCCTATATAAAATTGTATATTAGTACAACAATTACTTAGAGCGTTTAACAAAATCTAAAGAATGTCAGTGCCTTTTTTGAAGTCCTCTCAAATATTGGAAATCTGTAGAATTTTATTGGGAAAATAAATAAAAATATATGACACAAATTGTAGTTAAGCGGTATTATCAAATAAAGATGCAAATCTATTTATCTCAAAATTTCGGCTATGAATGATTTTGAATTTAGTCCTATCATAATCTGAAAAAAAAAAATCATATGCAACGACGTTTTAATTTAAAAGCATACAACCAGTGGATATTCATCAGGTCTGTTGCAGATCTGTAGTTTTCTTGCAGAGCTTCCCGAGAAAAGATGAGATAATCTGCCATAGTTCAACGATAAATGAGAGTCGATCAAGGAAATTGAAAATATAAAAAGTTTTTAAAATCGTGTTTACTGAAAACTAATTATTTATTAATAATTTCACTATTAAAATAGATTTTTGTACTAATTCATTTATAAATAAGAATCGAGTATGGATACAAATGAAACGAATATGAAACATTTTTCAGATTTAAATAATAGCATTTCCAAACTTTAGTTTCATACCAAAACCTGACTTAAGTAATTTAAGCCAATTATGTTTCAGCCAGAGACCCTTAAAGGTTAATTTTTAGTGTCCGACCGAACAGTTCGGCCAGAAAATGCATTTGGTGGGTATTCGGTATTTTAAAGCATTATGGACAAATTTGGCGGATGGAAAAATGTTTAACTTTATAGCTAAACTTCGGCTTTTCTCTTAAATTTTATACACAAAATCGATTTAAATCGGCTCAACAAACATGTTTCCAATACCAAAATTTGTCATCATTGCCTCTAGATATCAAAAAACCGACAAAATATAGGTTTTTGACCGAACTGTTCGGTCGGACACTATTAATTTTAGTTAAAAAAAAAAAAATCAAAATATTTAATTTTTTTGTATAGTTGTGTTTAAAATGATAAACGAACTAGATTTCGAAAATGCAGCTTAAGCTAATTATTTCATGTCTAAAGGCTACATTAGTCTTGCCGTTCCGTGCCGTAACGAATCATCTGGTTTGTTCATAGTTTACGCTACGTGATTTTTTTTTTAAAACTGCTGATTCGTTACTGCACGGAACGACAAGACTAATTCCACCTTAATAATTATTTTTTATTCGAACGAAACGAATACAATTGGGAGTAATAGTTCTAAGGAGAAAATATATGTGTGACACTATCAGAAATGTTCAATGCTTACCCTCTTCAATATATTTCATCATAACCTTTTTCCTTTCGGCTATCAATAATAGTACAATTTGTTTTTGACGATTTTTTTCAAAATCTAAAGTTTCTTGTAACTTTTTGAGATCCTTTTCTAGTTTTTTAACTTGAGCCCTTTCTTCTTCCAATTCTTGACGTAACTTGGTACGTTCCATTTCTAATCCGTACGTTATATCATCACCTTGTGCAGTGTCATGTTCATGTTTTCGCTTCTCTTCCTCCAATTCCTGCAACATACGTTGATTGTTCTCTAGCGATTCAGTGAGTATATTGACCATCCTTAGATGGGTAGCCCTTTGTTTGTTGACCATTTGATATTGTTGTTCCATTTGCTGTTCTATTATTTGGCGAACTTCCATTTCAGCTTGAGCAGCTTGTGTAGATGACTCTCGCGATATCATATTGCCAGATAAAGCAACTTTATCACGAAAAATAGCGGCATGTGGATCATTAGGCTGCAGCCTCTTTGTCTTCAATTGCGAAATATATTGTTTGACACGTTCGTTGCGCAAGGCAGCAATTACAACATCACGAGCCTGCAGTTCACCCTCAAGGAAGTATAACATTTTTATTAATTCACTATGTGGTATTTCAGTGCGTCCAACTGGTTTGAGGTTGCTACCTGACCCAGGTTTCATTGTTTGAAATTCATGACCAGCATTTACAGTTCCAGCTGTATTAATGCCAGCTACGCCTGAGGCACCAGCTAAGCCACCATTATCGAGGAAAATTTCACCGCTAGTTATTCCACCACCTACAAATCGCGCAGTGCCGCTATTTTCCGAGGCAAAGGGATCATTAGCATTTTGCTCCATATTGAACTTCTGCACTCTACTCCAAAACGATTAATGTATTTTGTTTAATTGCTACTATGCTTTTAAAACCTTACATCAACAGAATCCTTAAAAATAAATCAAATTCTTATCGTTTTCTTATCCGGTATGTTTTTACTTCGTCGCCAGTATACGAGAGTGTGTGCTTGTGTACAAACCCTTCGATTTCTATAGAAATGTCATCAGGTCAATATATTTTTTTGTATATTTCATTAACGATTTCGTATTGTATTACACAACTACTTCACCATTTTAGATAACTTCTTCGGTACTAATTTTTATTATATAGCAATTTTTATAAGTTTTATAATAATTTTGTGAGAAAATTTTAAGGATTTATTGCCTGTTTTTTTTTTTTTTGTTAAACTGTCAATTTTTTTCATTCGTGGAAAAAAGCTGATATACAAAAGTACAAAATAGTGCAACTGAGGGTACAGAAAAGTGCCGTTTACATGCGTATAAAAATACATGTTTGCTGGGGCTACCCAGGCAGAAAATATGAATGGTACATTGCAAAGCTCGAAAGATCTTTAATTCCAATGTTTTTTTATCTTATACGGCATTCCCACTTGATTGCAAAACAAGTAATGAATCTCTTTATTCTATTCCAAAAGTGCTTTATTCTTTTACGCTGGTTTTGGCAAAACAAGTGTTTTGCAATCTAGTGTGCCGTATTAAAATTAATTGAATTAAGATAAAATTTCATTTAGTTAAAGTATTCTTATAAAATTAATTAATCATGGCATAGTTCTAGAAAAGCTTAAAAATAGGAATTAGTTTTTTTTTTAATGTTATTGCTTGTGTTACATGTGTTTATGCCAAACTTCATTGTACTAAATACGCATGCCAATTTGTTTCACACTGCAAATAAATCTTAAGTAAACAATGTAAAATTTTATTTGTTTGTTGTAAACTAAAGCCTATGATATTTCCATGTTAATAATTGCTTGAGCTGTGTATGATTGCAAATATTCTCTATCTCCGGACGCATTTTCTCGATATCTTGAGAGAAGACTTTATAGAAGCAATATTATTATTAATGGTTTACCTGAGTCCATTAAGCATATACGGGAACCTGTTATAAAAATATCAGCATTGTTGAAGTTGAATTTTATATTTATAAGAGATTTAATAATGGAAGGTTACATCAAAAATCGCAATATAGTAGCTCAAAGATGTGATAGGCGGGGAAATTAATTCTAGAATATATTTAAATGATAACTTAACATCAGAAGCTTTAAAGTTAGTAACAACATGTCGTAATCTAATCAAAAATATAAACAATACTAAATTCACCTACCTCAATACGGATCATAGATCTCCAACTCTTTGACATTAGCTATCAGTCCATGTAACTCATGGGAATGTGTTGGACATGCGTCGCAAACTATAAAAAAAATATTTGAATGAGTATAAAAAAATGTGTTTGTTGTTAAAAGAAAAAGAGTTAATCTATGATACGGATATTCCAAAGGCAAAAATTACACCTTTGGACGGTACTACTAATGTTTTTAATATGCAACAATGCACCAACTTGCTAAGGATAGGTTGTCTTGTTCGGTTGTGGTTATTGATAGCGAACTAAAGTTTGTTTACCAAAATAATTCGTTATCATCTATAGTTAACTATGTTCTATGGGTGCTTTATTGCACTAATTAATATATTCAATTAGCAATTAGAATTGCCCATGCTATGGTTATGTCTATTTTTACTTATGGTGTTGAGGTATATACTGGTACCCCTGGTTTTAATTTGAAAAAATCGTCGTTACTTCTTAACCGTGTTGTTAGATATGTTTATTCACTAAGAAACCGTGATCATATATCTTCTTACGTGCAAGACTTTCTGAGATGTAGTTTTTATAGTTTTATCAAAATTCGTAATCTTCTCTTTTACAGAATATTTAAGAATAAATCAATCTATAAAGCCTTCCGGCTTTATATATTGATTTAAATTTAGTAGATCGAATATTAATAAACAGATTTTGTTACCAAAGTTCACTACGATATAAGATCGTGCGTATTTTGTAAGAGTGGCTAATTAATATAACGCTCTGCCGAGAGCTATTCAATTATTTTCTAATTCATATGCTTTGCAGAGGCGTCGTCTTATTGCTTATGAATAAGCACAAATCACAAATTCATAATTTCACAATACTTTTTTTTTCAATAAACATAAATAGAGCACGAAGATCCTACACCTCAGATATTAACAGTTTCTAATATGAAGTAAATACTATTCATTTATAAAATTAACTATCGCTGGGTGTGTTTCTTATATTTTTATGTATTTTTAATATATTATTTTTATTATTATAATGTGGCTTTCACATTACAATAAATAAAAAAAAAAACAAAAACTAATATTGCTACTTAAAATAATAAAAGAAGTTGGAAGTATAATTTGAACAGGACAAATAATCAAAAATATATATTAACATGTTATTTCTTAAAAACAAATGGTTTAGCTGTATTATAAGACAAAGAATTTCGTATTCTTTTACCTATCAATCGTTCTGCATAAGGCACTAACGATGGCGTTCTCATATAAATACCACGTGCATGTGGAGTCCAAGCTTTAAAGGTGCATTCTATATCAATAGGTACTCGCAGACCTACCCAACCAGCCGATGATAAAGTAATATCGCCCGAACAATTCAGTTCCTTTATTTTAGGTTTTAGAACAAATCCTCGGAGCGAAATATAGTCTGGATGACATTGTAGCCCAGGCCATTTTTGTACACGCTCCTCGTTTCCAATTGGCACTTGCAGCAAAGGTGTATTTAAATATTTTTCATAAATTGCCGATGCATATTCAGTTTTAACAATCATTGTTGGTAAATCGAAGGAGGCAAACAAGAATACTTGTAGCCATTCCAAGTGTTTGGAATTACTTTTTACAAAATCTAATCTTGCTAAACCAGCAACAAATAGACTCATTCCATGTTTTAAACGATAAGATCGTGGAGAAATCATTTGTTTTGGTTGTGATGCTACCAATTCTTGGGGTGTTAGAAGGTTTGTTATTTGATCAGGATGCATAACACCAGGTGTATCATAGACCCATCGAGCCTTTTGATATTCCTTACTCCTCGTATTGAATGTGGTGATTGGTTGTGTACCCTTGCTCATGGCAAAAGCATCATCTACCTCATTATCGGCATTCTGGACAAATGTTCGTCCTAGGGAGCCTACCGGCACTGCATCAGTAATATTGCCCTTCGTACGAGCATTTTCTAAACGTAATTTTTCTTTCTCGGCTTTTATCGATTTTTCCGAGTTTAATCGTTTAAAACGTTCATAAATGCGTATTTCAGATGGTCTATAAATGGGAAACTTCAGCATTTGCAGAGTCGTACCAGGCCAAGGGCATGTTGTTGCTTTCCGTATTAACTCGGCTGATTCAGGACGACAGTAATCAGAATTAAGTAAAACATTAAATAGTGAACTTTTACCTACGTTCGTACAACCTAAAAGATAGACATTGCCTTTGTATGCCCATATTTTTTGCAATTGTGTTACGAGTTCTTCAATGCCATAGCCAGTTTTGGCTGAAATCAAACTAACATGTTTGACATTTAAACGATCAAATCCAGCTTTCACAATTTCATCCTTCAAGCATTGTTTGATGTGGTCCAAATAGCCATTACAGTCTCGTGGCAAAAGATCTACTTTGTTGCCAACAATAAAAACGGGTCTTTTGGGACTTAAGAGATTGTACATGCCTGGCCATATGGAACAGGGAAAATCTAAGAGATCTACGATTACTATAGCTAATGCGAAGTCATCTTTGATACATGATATTGTTTCTACATAAGATTCCGGTGCAACCTCTATGTCCAATGCTAAATTGTAGTGTTTCAAAAAATGACAACGTTGGCAGACTATTGTTTTTAGTTCGTTCTGTGTGCGACCTTTAAAAATTTCGACAGGAAGAAAACCTGTATAAGATAAAACTATATTTAGTCTGCTTCAAATAGTGCTTCTATAAATTACACCTACCGGGTCTTGTGTGATAATTACAGTGCAAATGAGCACCACAGCCGTTACAGGGCACATTTGAAGATGGTATTGTTGGATCTGCTTTGCCTAAATTATTATTCTTCATATTTTCACCATTTTGCACCTGCTCAGATTCCGCATAGTATTCAAAATCTTCCATCCAATCTTTAGGCACTTCAGAAGGATATTGGTACCAGGTCTGTTGTTCCTTTTGACGGTTTCTTAAATACTTTTTTAATCTATTGTGCAATGATTTTCTTAAGCCATAGCTCATATGTTCATCTTGTAGTTCTAAATGGGAACTGTATAAAATGTGTTCATAGTTTTCATATCTTTGGTGTGAATCTAGCCAGCTTTTTTGTCGTACACTTAATTTGCTCGAATTTTCGTGAATCTCTGTGGATAGCAAACAAACCCTTTGTTTTAATTGCAATCTGTTAAGCTTACACAAAACTTTATTTATTTTCAGCATTGTTATCTCAATAAATTAATTTAAAATATTTTTTTAATTTGTTGAAAAATGAAAAACATATGTTCTCGTCACAACACAAACTAACTAGACTAGAACAGACACTTGCGCCGTGCCGGCTGAACCCAGCCGCCGTCAATTTTTCCTAGTTTTAATTTCTTAATAGATTTATGCTATTTATATTTTCTTAATATATTTTAAATTCACTTTTATTTGTATTTTTTTCTAATCTTCATGGAATAACAATCGAAGGTAAAGGCATTAGGGAGAAACAGGGTTTTTTATTTGACTTTCTATGGTTTTCTGTTTACTTTTTATATGAATTTTCGACATTTTTTTTTTTTTTGAAAACGAGAAAACATTTTTCTAATAAGGCTACCAGCTATTGGTTTGTCGTTACCCTTTTTTATTATTTCTGTATAGCAAAATGTGCTGTGAAGTGGAATTTAGTTCTTATTTTTACAATAAGATCTTCAAATGTTTGTGAATTAAGCTAAAGTTTAATAAATTCTGTACTCTTACAAAAAAACTGGAGGAATATAATCAAAGTGCTTTGTAATTATGTATACAACTACATAAGTTTCAAGTTAGTTTTACAAACTTATTAAATATATGAATTTTTTAGAAATGTGTTACTACACGCAAAAAATAAAAAGTGCAATATCAACTAAAATAACGTATAAGTTGCCTAAGTTTATTATATAGAATACAACTTGAAACGAGTAGAATAGAATGAAGAACTGTTGGAAATGAAGAAAGATAATCGTAGTGTGAACTTATTACATTCCAGTGATATTAGTTATAAAACCGCTTAGTTGCCGATAGTTTTATTTCTACTACTTTATTTAGCAACTGCAAAAGAGACAAGGGCGAAAACGGCCAGTTCAATCTTCAAAGACTTTCATTTTGTTTGTCTCCTACAGAGATACAAGTCGAGCCGCCGACTTTTGTTTGGGAATCGAGCCGCCGACTTTTGTTTGGGAATCGAGCCGCCGCCGGAGTAAGCGTATGGTTTCGGCTTATATTTGTTAGCTGAACAAACCAGCTTAAGATACAAATACACTAGCAATATTATTGCGCAATTTTTCGATTTTATTCATCAATCTATTACCACATATTACCATCTTTATAATGAAAAGGTAATGTTTGCCAACCTTGAATACAAAAAGGGCTCGAATTAAGGGTTAAAAACTCATGTTTTTGTATGAAAACTTGTCTTTAAAAAATATTTATTTGTACGCAGTGTTAAAGTACTCAAGAAAACAAAAATGTTGATACCCATATTGCCTTCATAGTGGACTCAGAGTTGCCACATTTTTGAATTATTCGAAATATAGCTCTTTCGGGAAAAGCTCAGACACCTCCTTGATAAAATTAAATAGGCATTGCTTTGCATTATTTTTAGCTTAATACAACTATAATTCCTTTATAAAAGAACAAAATGTATTTAATGTAACGTTATTATGAAACTTTATTGAATGTCAACCTTGCTTTTAAATTACAAACAAAATGTTAAAGTTTAACTACTGACAACATGGGACATCACGTGTAAACTGAATAATTTTGAAGAAAAGTGCTATTAATCGGTATTCGTCCGAATAGTGAAAACTGTCCGAATATACCGAATACTGAATTGTAACCGAATATTCGTGACATCTCTAACAAAAAGGTGTTAGCATTTTTTTAATAATCTTGTTACTTTTTCTGTGTATAAGCAGTTTTTGCAAATAGTCTTGCAAGAATTATTAAAAAAAATATAAAAAAAAACATCGGCTTCAGCCGGCTTTGAGCCGCCGCCGAACATTTTGTTCCAAGACACCGCTGCCGCGTATTTTTTGATTCGGCGTGTACCTTTGGTAACAGACAGAAGATTTTCTATAAAATCCCAGAAACCAGAAAGAGCCAAAACGAAGTAACAGACGGAAGATTTTCTATAAAAATCCCAATATAATTAAGTGACATTAAAAATAAATGCACACGAAGTTTTATTTTAAAGATATTTATAAAAAATAAACACAAAAGTAATTAAATTTTCTGAAGAGTAAGGTAAAACGCTTTCTTCGTTTTAAAGGAAACGAAATAAGTGAAGAAAAATCAGACTACGAACGGTGAAAAAAGTACAGTGAAATTTTTCTGAGAGAAAGACGTGTGTTAGTGGCGATTTGTGTAAACGAATGCAATCTATAGAAAAAAAGACGAAAATTATTTTCTTAAAATATTAAATATATATTGTAGTAATAAATTACAAAAGGTAAGAGTATATTTGCTTTCCTAGACATTTTTTATATTAATTAGCGATGAAAAAATGGAATACTAAATTCCAACAAATGCCTAAGTAGTTATTGTTGCGAAAGAAATGCGTTGTCGTATGTGTTTTTTCTATGTTCGTATTTTTTTGTTGTGTTGAACAAAAAATTAAGCAAGTGAGTTTATGTGTATGTGTGATTTCATGTAAATTGAAGTACGTACGCAAAAAAAACTACTTTTATTTTTCATTAGAAAAAAAGGGAGCCTTAATAGGAGAGAAAGAGAACAAAAGATCATCTTTGACGACAAAACATCTTAAAATTGCCATATGATTATTTACCTAAAAACTATATACAGTTTTCATTAAAAATTTAAGAATTAATTTATTGAAATACAAGTTGAGTTTAGGTGCAACTCTCCAAGTTAATATTTGGTGCAATTCTGCTATTTTTTAAAATTATTTTCTTGTACATTTTTCAAAGTTTACGAGTTTACAGATTACGAGCACCTCACCAAAATATATGAAACTTGGGAACAAATCAAGCCGCACCAGAGCTTAATTTTGAAGAAATCTGTTGGTCTTAAAGATTTGACCCCGCTCAGTTCAAATCTGAAGTCAAATTTTGTCGGACACGCCATTAACCCGTTGAAACCCGGTAATTTTTTTTTGGTACAGGTATGAATGGATTTTTTTTGAAGTATATTACTTCAATGTGTGGGGAGTGTTTATTTTTAACAAGTGGATTTTAAGGCAAAGCTCTTATTTTTTACCCTGAATAGTACTTTTTGAGCTTATTTAAGTTGTGGCTTTGCTAAAGCCTGTAAGACACATGCTTTTTGCATCAAATTTACCAGGATTTTTTTTTATCAAAAACTTTAAAAAGTTTTTGATATTCCGCTTTGTTTTTTAAAACATTTTATATAAAATTCTGGTTAAGTTACTGTAAAAAAGGCTTAAGCAAAGTTTTTCCGCGTAACCGGCCTTCTGACGGGCTTAGGGGTTTTCTCCTATTTGATAGGCAGTTAGTGGTTTCGCAGAGTAAAATTTTTCCGGGGTTTTCTCCTAGGCAGATTATTGGCTTTGCTGAGTTAAGTTTTTCCGTATATGTGTCAGAGCATGCATGTGTTTGCAATTATGTAAAAAATAGTTAATAATTGTAACCAAAAACCTCAAAAAATCCACTTTGTCCAATTTTAACCTTTTAAAGTTGAAAATTTTAGTAGGTATAGAAATACTTATTTGTTTAGGGCAAAATGTACACCTAATGAAAGGTATTCGAAAAATCTTTTTAGTAAGTCCTAATTTGATTCCGTGGGTCAAGAAAAGGGATTTAAGAAATATAAAAATAAACATGTCTGAAGTATTAAGAATTATACAGTGCTGTCTGGGTAGAGTGAACCCCCGGTGCTATGAATACCTCGTTAGAGTGAACACCAGAATGTTTACATTGACTACTCTGTAGAGTGAACACTAATAACCTCTATAGAGTGAACATACTTTATAGTGAGTTTTTAGGTTTGGCAAAGTAAAAAAACAATGAAAAAGAGTATAAAAATTAAAGAGAACATAAAATAACGGTAAAGTAACGATTCTTTTAGAGTAAGTTGACAAGTTACTCTCACAAATGATGATGAAGACAATGGCGAAACACCAGCAAACACAAATCCGATATCAGCTGCTGAAGCCATTAAGGTTTTTGATAAGGGATATCGAATAGGCTGAGGCTAATACTACAAATTTTGCGAATATACAAGCTCTACATTGCCTTCGCGATCAAGCAGTGCAAATATCGGTAAACAAACCAAAGAAACAAACAACTATAACTAATTTTTTCCAGTCATAAATTTAAACTTTAATATTACATGGAAATAAATAAAATGTATAACCTATAAATGCATTTAAAATAAATAAATTAGTTTTGTTTAATTAAAAAAAAATTCAACCTTGATTTAGTGAACAACCTGGGTATAGTGAAATCGCTCTGCAAAAATTAGTTCACTCTACCCAGACAGCACTGTATATACTATTGTTTAAGTTTTTAAAAATATTTGTTGTTATTGCACTCTATTTGAAGTTTATTATATCGAAAGACCTGGATTATTGGCCGCCTTTCTATCGCACTTTTACCACAAACCATGGCTCAAACAATTTGTATTACTCGGCTAAAAATGTTCATATATGAAAAAATTGGCGCATATATGAATCCATATATGGTTCCATATATGTTTGAATCCGTAAATTGAGGGTGTATGGACATAAATGCTCATATGTATTTGAATATTCATATATGCTCATAAAAAAATATTTTTTGTAGTTGATCGTTAGTTTTTTTTGTAATTTTTTAACAAAATACATGAGCTGTATTCACAATCAGCCAGGTAAACTGCAAAATACATGTTAGCTTTTCCAGCGTTGAATAGAAACATTTATAACATATAAGCAATTTACTGAGACTCTTAAATATCGCATTTGTTTTTTTTTTTTATTAAACTAAATGAATTATAATTCAAATTACATGTTATTTATAAATCATAAAAGATTAAAATAAAATAAAGAATATGTATACATATATATTTCTTACTAAAATACATTACTGTTTTAGTAAGATTTGGGGAATACGAATGTAATTTCATAAAACATAGTGGTTTACTCCAAAATCATACGACAGAATATTACAATGAAAAAAGGTTTTAATTGTTACTGAAAAAGTAAATGGAAAGTAATAAAAATTATTCAATAATTTTTGTATGGCCCCCTAATAAAAAAGTTCAATATATAAATAACAATAAAAAATAAAAAGATTATATGCCTTTCACTTTTCAAGGCAATTTCTGCACTTTTTTTATTAAAAAGTATACCTCACGCTATACGAGAAACACATATGAAATACTAATAAAACAATGTTGCACCAAACGATTTTTTTTTAAATTAATGCATATTAAGAGAAGTTTAAAACCATTGAGAAAGAAACCAATAAACAATATTATTTTAGGTACAAAACTCTAAATTAGTGTAGATAGAAATTCTCATTCATAGGTTGGCCACAAAAAATGTACATCGAAATTTCATAATAAGCTGTAGTATTATATTTTCTATGAGGTATTGACACACATTGACAAATGATTTTAAATAAGCGGGTTTCGACTACGGTTATTAAAAATACAGTTTACTGGTTTAATGGAAAATCAGTTAAACATGATTAATATAGTTGAAGATTTTTTCTTAAATATAATTTATTATTGAACTATATTGTTTGCAAGTTAATTGACTAACAAACAAAAATACGAACGATTTTGTAAATATGGTTTAGTGACTTATTCTTTAGAATTAGTGCTATACGTAGTTTGTCTTTCCATGTTGAAATTTTCGATGCTTATTGGACTTAAGGGGTTAACCCCGGTTTTTACTTAAAATGCATTTTTCAAAAAATTGAAAATCGGGAGCCACTGCCACTGTGCACCCTGCAACAGATGCACCGCTTTTCAATAGTTTTTTTTTGTTTTATAGAGTACTAAAAAATTAAGTCTTACGTAAACATTTTAAAACGTTTGCCTAGTTTTTTTTTGTAAATAAAAACCGATATTTTGGCGTTTTTTTTTTTAAATTTGAAAATCCAGCTACGACAGGTACTAAGAATTTATTCGTAGGTAAAAAAAAAATTTATTGTCAGATGGTATCCATGGCTCCAGGATGGCAATAAATTTTGTTCAAAAAAGGGTATATAATGAAATGGCGAGCAGGGTTACCATGGTGGTCCGAATTTTAATTACAATTTTTATAATAATATTTAATATTGTGTCTTTCTATCGCAGAACGATTTTTAAATAAACCATATGTTTATTTTTTCTAATTGTTTAAATATGTTGTTTGTATTGACTTCTGGAGATAGTTAACCATTTCAGATTTATTAAAATATGAAAAAAAGAAATTAAATAAAACCAAATTGTTTTATAAAAAATATAAGAGATTTCACTTATCTTTACAGCATTAATATCACAAGCGCAGACAAAAGTTACAATTATTTTTTATTTTTTTAATGGAAAAAAACTCTGAAGTAAAAATACCTAATGTTACAAATGAAATAAGTTCTTCTTTTGTCAAATAGAAATTAATAAAATTCTAAAATTAATCGAAAGTTTTTACAACCTTCTAACATTTTGCTAAACCGATTTCTTCACTACATGCTCTCTTATTTATTTATTTTTTTGTTGAAGTTAATAATTGTCTCTGTATACCCCACTAAAGGTATTATTTGTCTATTGTATATGCCAGTACCGCACCTATTGTGGTATACTTTTGCGTTTTTAATGTTGCTGGGTTGTTGTAAAAACTCTGCAAAAGACTTTTGACATTTCCAAACAAACCGAAAAATAAATGAAACCTCAATTTAGCGCTTTATTGAGAGAAGCGTATCTTGTTGTAAACAGTGTTGCCAGGTTTGCTGAGCATTATAACGTCAACTTTTACAGAAAAATTCGTCAAAATCGTCATCATATTTTGAAAATCGTCAATCGTTTGATGACATATTAATATAATTCTGAAATTTTTGATTATTTCATGTTTTTCATTTTGGGTTTGGTTTCGATATTTCTAAATATAAATTATTTTTATTAAAAAATTGTTTATTACTGCATGTTTTTCCATCTTCAAATTTAAATTATGAACATCTCAAGTTTCACTTTAAAACACTTTATATTATTAAACCTGTTATTTAAGCACCGGATTTATTTTTGGATTTATTTTGTTTCATTTAAAGTTCTCTTTGTTCGACTTTTTAATATTTTATAAATAAGAATATTTGAGCTCGAGGCCTGTTTGTTTCGCAACAAATTCCATGCTTTTTCTAATTTGAACAATATTTTGTCTTCATCTAAATCTTGCATGAATTAAATTTTATAAAAACGAAATTAAATTTAGCTAAACCCAAAATAAATTTATAAAACAAATAAATCTGTTTTGGAAATCACTGATAACGCCTGTCCATTAAAAAGGCAGAAACTAGTCTATTCTGATTTGAAAATTAATAGTGTTTACAATTTTTAGAGAAAAACGTTTATTCTTCCTCAATCTTTCTGAAATAATATAAATCTAAAAATATAAATCTAAATACACTGGTTGTGAAATGTTTTTGCTTTTTATACTCTTTTTTTTTTTAAACCAAGAAATTTTCTTAAATGAGTTAAAAATATTGCTTTTTAACATCTTTGTTTGTACTATGTAATAATATTAATGAAGTGTTGTAATGATTATGGTTAAAGAATCTTTTTTGTATATGAACCGTACTGACTTGTTTCTCTTTTTTCGTTTCAGTTGCTGTTAAGGATTTTTTGTAACCAAAGTAAAACCAAAGATCATTCATTTCTCTGTCTTGTCTTTGCCACATAACAATTTTATATTAAAAATCAGTTAAATAAGCCTTGGTTTGTTTTTGTAACTACCTTAAAAAAGGTTTTCAATAATTACCTAGAGCATCTAGTGTTTTGAAAATATCTAAATTATTTGCTTTTTAGTAAAAAAAAAAAGCTTTCTTCTAAAACGTTCGATATAATACACAAAAACTAACGGCTTTTTAATGATGTCGTCCGATCAACAGTTCTTTTTAAAATGGAACGATTTTCAAACGAATATGGTTACATCGTTTCGACATTTAAGAGATGAAAAAAGTTTTACAGATGTAAGTATTAAACATTAATGTATATATATTTTTTTTTATAGTTTATATTAATAAATGTACGTAAATACATATATTTCACATTATTATTGCAATAATTTTTGTTGCAAACGACTAATTAACGTTTACTATTTGCTATTTAGATTTTTTCTTTTGTTTAAAGTATGTAAACATGTCCAGTGCTAGACTGATCTTTTTAAATTGAAATTAATACCATAGATGACAAGATACGTCATTGAATATTTTAACATGTATAAAATATTTAAACATGCATAAACCTCAAAAAATGCTAATTTACAAATTTGTTTCAAAAATATGAAATAATGTGTTCAATTGAACTTTGTTACTTTTAATAAAATATATAACGAATTTAATACAAATTCTTGTGTTTGCACTCGAAATAAAAGAATTTATTCTGAAAATGTACTAAATTTCTTCAAATACACGGAGTTTAGTCAAGTTCGGCCAAAATTTGGTCGAAGTCCGAACATCACCATTTTGGCCGAAGCACAGTCAGACACTAATGGTTTGAATTTACTCTTGTTTTGAAAAAATTAAAACTCGAATGAAAATAAAAAAGAATAAATGGATAATAGGAAAATCGATGTATATTAAATATCAATTAATTTTATTGCTGAAAAATTTTATTGCAAAAAAAGAATAGGACAAAATAATTGTAATTTCGTACAAGTTTAAAAATAACTTGTATTTGAAATACAATTTAAACAAAGTTGGTGTAATAATTTTAACTTTTTTCGTTTAGGCTGTTCGGATGTGTTGTGTGATTATTTTTTATTTAACAATAATTTATATCAAAGCAAAACTTGTATTAGTTCCAAAACTAGTTCTACAACTAGTTCTTTAGAGCCAAAACCGGTTCTAGTTTGGCGTTGTAAGCCATGATTTTTGTTTGAAATTGTTCTCACCCTTAGAACTAGTTCTAAGGAGCTTTTGAAGAACAAGTACTAGTTCTATAGAACGGTTCTAGAATCCATTCTTGTATCCGTGATTTTTGTTGGAATTTGTAACGCTGCGAACTGGTTATATGAAACGGTTCTAGAATCTATTCTTACGTCAGTTCTAGCATGCTTTGAGGGTAAAATTTGTATATATGCAAAAATTGTGCTGAAATTAATGGAAATTACAAAAAATGGAATTGTTTAGTTTAACAATATGATGTAAAAGATACAAAAGGAATCCAGTTTTAATTGAAATATGGCAGATTTCTCCAAAAAAATAAGTTTTGTTCGTGTACGTCAACTTTTGTGATAAAAGTTGGAAATTATTTTTTTTAAATATTTAATCCGTCGCAAGTAAATATTTATTGCGCCGTTAGCTAATTTTTGTCGGAAACTAAAAGCACTACTTTATACCGTTTTTGTCCATTTTTTGCGCCATTTTTGCTCATAAAAAAGTGAAGATTGAAAATCTGGAAGCCTTAAAGTTTACAATATAATAGTAATAATTTGTATTGAAACTTGTAAACGGGACCAAGAAATTTGAACTTGTAACTTTATAAATTTGTATGAAATATATAAGTAAATGCGCCAGGACCAATTGTTCGCTAAAAAAATTGTAATGAATAGAGAATGACTTCAGGAAAGCGCAATAATTACCCGTATTAATTGATATTGCGTTGCTAATAGCGGTAGTTTTAATACTTACGTAGATTTTTTATTGTAAAATTATGGATATCTTTTGATATTTCTTATATTTCTTCTTTAGGTAACTCTCGCTTGTGAAGGACAAACATGTAAGGCACATAAAATGGTACTATCTGCCTGTAGTCCGTACTTTAAGGCTTTGCTTGAGGTATTTATTATTAATCTCCTCCTTGAAGACATCAGTAAAATATATATTTTTTTTTTAGGAAAATCCTTCCAAACATCCTATTATCATACTCAAAGATGTTTCTTACATCCATCTGCAAGCCATTTTAGAATTTATGTATGCTGGAGAAGTGAATGTATCTCAAGAACAATTACCTGCATTCCTAAAAACAGCTGATCGCCTTAAAGTGAAAGGTTTAGCCGAAACCCCCAGTTCTATAAAACGGGAGGGTTGATGGGGGTAAACATCTCGAGTTTTACTAAAAATATCCACCTCCTACAAAATAAAGAAAAACACAAATTACCAATAACACTCCATTCAATACAGCTACACACAGAAATGGTCTTTACTATACTACCATACACATTAATACTACATCCTTGATCTTTCCTAGATATTATATGCATATGCAAATCCCCTCTCCCTTATCTAATATTCATTTATACAAATACATACCTATAAATTAACATTAAAAAAAAATTGTGTTAAAGAGAAGTTTTTATCCAATTACTATTCTCCAAAAACAACAAAAAACTAATTAAAAATATAACAAAACTATAAAGCTGCTCTTCAAACAAAAATTTTAAAATCCTAAATGGTGACAACAAACATTTTTAAACATTCGATAATTTCTTAGGATTCATAAAAAGAACTTAACTCGAGTACATTCAATTTAAGTTTGGGGTCTTCTCAATTTTGTGAAGTTATTAGTTTATTTTTCTTATAATTTACTTTATTATTTGATATATAGTATCTTTATGTTTAAATTTTATTCTATAATAAACTTCATTTTTTTTTGACTTATTTATATATTTTCCCATTATTCCGTTTATATCTCTTAAAAAATTTTCTTAATCAGAATTATTTTTCATTTTCAAAATTTTTTTTAATTTCATAAAACTACGACAAATACAAATGATACTTGAAATATTATCATTTAAATATTAACTATAAACTTAAATATTAATTTTAATTACTATATATACAAAAAAATGTGAAAATAATAAAAAAAATAAATAAAAAAATCTTAGTTTTAAAAATAATGGAAAAATAAAATGTAAAATCTTTAAAAAAAAAAAACAACCGAATATATAATGTATATCGAAGGTGGATCTTATTTAATAGGTCCTTAATTAATCGATAAACTTCTTAATCGATATATACTGAAATTTGGGTGTGTTTTCGCTCAATTTCGCGTTTTTCGAAAAACAAAAATCGCCATATCTTAATTAAAACCACAACAATTGTAATTTTTAGACTGTAGTTATATCTTGGTAAAAGGAATAATGTATGCCCACCACTATTAATTTTTATTTATTAGTTTTTGAGATTTCCTCTAAACGTCTAAAATAGGCAACAAAAAAAATGTAGGTAGAAGAACATATTGTTTATTTTTCGTGACGATCAAGTGGTATAAATTTCATTAAAAAGTACATTAAAGACTAGTAGGCGAACCAGAATTTATAGTTTTTAAAATTGTTCATAGCAGAAACAGTTTGAATATGAGTACTCGATAAATTGTTATTGTATCCATAAGGAAAACTACATACACTTGGTCTTGAAATACATTTTAAAAAAGATTTATTATTCTCAATATATTTGAATGATTGCGTTAATTCTTTATAGCTTAATACACCTAGTATTTGCAGATGATATTCAATTATTATTTGGTAATATTAGAGAATTTATTGACGTCCTGGAGGCGATTTGATGATAGATAATAAATCCTGCGAAGACCAGTTATATTATGTTTAAAACAGGTAATCGTAGAATTGTTTATTTGGAAATTAAAATTTTTGGTACGAATGTGGATTATGTTCATTCCATTAAATGTTTAGGGAGTTTTTATAGACGATTGTCGTAATATTGATGAACAAATTGATTTTACATCTTCTAGGGTTACACTGGCTATAAGGAAGCTATATAGGTGTGGATTACGTATTGTTAAGAGGATTGTTCGTTTTGTGTATGTTATTAATTATCGTGACCATGTTTCAACAGCTGTAAACACGTTTTTTGGTTGTTCCTTTCATCAATACTTGCAGTTCTACAATTTACTAATTTCTTAAAAAATAATTTACAATCGAGTACTATATTATTTATATACCAGATTTCCTTTCACCAGATATACGTCAAGCCCTCAAATTGTTATACCTTATTCAATATTTGTGTGATCATTTCTTATACGCACGGCCAGAAACTGGAATTCTTTACCGAACTATTTGCAAAACTTTTTATTAACACCTAGCGTATTTAATTATAAAATACCATGTTAATTCCAAAACATTAACAAATAGACTATTGAATAATGTTTAAAGGTTATCAAATCGCCGATATGGCCTCTAGTAATGATCATCCAAAGCCTAAACCTTGCACAAGAAAGAAAACTGCACGATTTTAAATAAGTTCGTACATATATATTATCCTGTTCTGAGGATTAACACATTATACACTGGTACACGGCAGTATGACCCCCCAAAGTAGGGAACTTTTTCAATAAAACATCTTGAGTGCTCTAAATTTTTTTGTTTCTCATCTCAAAAACTTAACATATTTGTAATCTGCTAGCAGAGATCAAGAAAAACATGCTTACTTGTCTGGGTTATCTCCTATAGTTCCCGAGATAATCCCATTTGAAAATTTGAAATTCCAAATTTTTGCGAATACCGGGACAAAATCGAGGCTAATTTCTGTTTAAAATATTTGTTATTTAACCAAATAAAATTTAATTAAAAAAAAAAAAATAATGCAATATCTTGTTCCACTCAAAAACTAAATTCGCTTAAAGTAATAATTAAAAAAAACAAATAAAAAAAAATTGCGATTTTTTTTCCCAAAAAGCACCAACAGCCTTTTGCCTCCAGATAAATATTATTTTTCAAAACATAAGGAGGTATGCACACTATTGTGAAAGGTTTTTTCATGTAAAAGCGAGTTGTGAGTGCCACATTTTCAAGGCAAATATCAACTTTAACCCACTAATCCAAAATTTGCACGTCTCCAATTAGGTAGCGAAGGCGGTTGTAGATACTCCAACAAATACCGAATTTATTGGATAAGTCTCTTTCAATCCCCGCTTTAAATATAGACTTGGCAGCAACAAATTTAAAACCCCGTTTCACCTTTTTCAATCGTTTACAAAGTATTTGTGCTTTGCGAGTGCTTATTTCTGTAAGACCACTCTGGCTTCTTAATCAAATAGATTAATTTCGCTGTATAAATGTGCTTTAATGTTATGCGGTTACCCCGGTTACTATTTATAATTTGTTTTTTTTTGTGGGTTTTCGTTGCTGCAAGATAAAAACTTTAAAGAAATTGCTTTTGGCGGCACCTTGGTATATTAAGCTGACATAACCATTATATAAAATTTTAATATTTAGCGCTTTCAAGTGGTCAATCTTTGCTTCTAAAAAGTTGACATCACTGTTAGAAAAGAAACAGAATCAAGAAGTTGAAACTAAAAGCGTAAATGTATTCCCATACATATTGTATGAATCGCAAAAATTCACAGAGCAACTGACAAAATTTCGTCAGAATAGAATCAATTCTATAACTGACAAACATTTACGGCTCTTTTGAATTTATTTTACATCTCCCTATTTTCTTGTTTAGGTAATAAAGGAGAAAAAGCCAGTAACGTAATTATTGTACATATCCCAATCTTTAACTTTAGTAAATTCTGTTTCTACTCATAAACATATCGAGCTCTAACCGCCAAAAAGTCGTAAGCGCCACAAACATAATTTAACAGGAGAAGCTTTTTTAATTTTTTTATTTGGTGTATCCGATTGCAAAAAATTTAAATACGATATAAAAGACCAAAATGCAAATAAAATTTTTTTTTAGCTGCCAAATCTCATTTTTAGGGGTTAAATAAGGGGTATAATTCGTCCCCATGTTTTGTTTTTTGCGTTATTTCTTATTCAGTTCAAAGAAAATATATATATATATATATATACATAATGGATATCAATAAGTATTTTGAATTGCGAATCCAACGCTGCATAACATATGCTGAAGCGTGTCCCAGATTTTAAGTTATTCATTAAAGAAAAAAGACTTAAGCGACACTTTGCTGTCACGAATATGTAAACAAACTGCTCCAGTGTAGAAAAGCATTACCATATAAGTGGTTATACAAGTACATATTTCAACAGCTGTAAAAAGTTTTTTGGTTGTTCCTTTTTTCAATGATTGCAGTTGCGCAATTTACTATTCTTTTACAAAATAATTTACAATCGAGTAACATATAATTTATATACCAATTTTCTTTCACCAGATACACGTCAACCCCTCAAATAGTCGAACCTTTTTTCTTATTCGATATTTCAGCGATCATTTCTTATATCGTTTTGAATGATAACATTAACAACTAGACCATTGAATAATGTGTAAAGGTCATCAAAGCACCGATATGAACTATACTAATGATGATTGAAAGCCGAAGCCTTGTCCAAGAAAGAAAATTGCACGATTTTTAATAAGTTCATAAGTATACTTTATCCTGTTCTAAGGATTAACACATTATACACTAATATTTATCTTAGGCTTAGATAAATGTATTCTAGCAATACATTTGGCCTTAAAGGCTTATAGTATTGTAAATAAATAAATAATGGCAAGTACTAACAATTGTCATTACAAATCTCGTTACATTTATAATGACATATCATTACAAAACACCTTACCAAAAATCAAATAGTATGTGGTTACCTATATTCTTACTAGTAGGGATAAAAATAATGAGTAAAAATAAGTTTTCAAAAAAAACTAAATTTAATAAGAAAATATTATATTTATTGTATATATTTATTTATCCTTATCATTTGTGTTAAAGTAATGCAGAGAGTAAGCTGGTGTAACTGGTAGTGAGAAAATTACATGTCATTAGTGTTTCTACACTGGGATAGTTTGTCCTATAGGATTGGTGCTAACGTCTTTTTTGTTTTTTATGAAATTCGTAACGGTATTTCCTAGAGCTATGAAATTTTGAGTAATGCTACAAATGATCGAAAATAAAGATTTTCATCAAAAATTGAATATCGTGAAGCTTACGTCTTTTTGGCGGTTAGAGCTCGATATGTTGCTGTCATTTTTGCTGGGAAAATTTGATAAATCTACTACCCCTAGAGTACACACCACCAACTCGACACATATAAACAATAGAAGGACATGCGCAAAAAAGTAAAAAGAAAAAACACCACAAATAGTATTTCATAAAGAAGAAAACATGTTAAAAAGACTCGGAAGAAATCGAAAAGCAGTGTTAGAAGACACATCAAATCTTCATCAGGATCAATCAATAGAAATTGGAGTTTTAACAAATTATGCAAATAGCAGTAACAAGCATAGAAAAGAGTTGCTTTCAAAATACATCAATTTTTAATCAACGCTATTTAATAATGGATCGTGAAGGATTTGGACCAGAATTTGGTATGTTATTATAGTGAAAACACCGAATAAAACTTGCAGAGACAAAGAAGGATGTTTTGCAAAGGAGAGAGACTAGCTGTCACAATTTAAATAATTCGTTTTTTCATTTTAATTGCAGATGATCGTCTGATTAAATTGGTTAAGGAAAATGCTGCAATTTATGATGTAAGTCATCCTAATTATCGCCGGACTCCTGTGCGTATGACAATATGGGATAATATTGCCAAAGAATTAGGAGCTCCATGTAAGTATGAAAAAAGTGAAGCATTCTAATGTTTTTCTTTTCTGCTTTCGCTGTTTGTATCCTGTGTGTGTCTTCCTTCATAAGGGTTGTTTATATGTTTTTTTGTTGTTCTTACATGATACAACACGCAGCTAGTTTTTTTTTTTTATATTTTACTTATCAATTAAATGGTATTTTCAGCACGGTTCTTGCAAACAAAATGGAAAAATATACGTTACAATTATCTGCAGGAACAAAAGTGCCTGGAAACGGGGATTGTTAATACGAATATAAGAAAAAGACGATTCACCGAAGATTTATCATTTCTAAAGTATACGGCATATCGCAGAGATGGTCCAATACCCACGAAGCCTAACAATGGATCGTAAGTAGTAGATTAATATGGATGGTAGAATAGGAAGTAAAAAAATATTTGCTCTCAAAATAATACTTAGAAGGTTTCAAACAAATCCTAAAGATTTACATATATTTTTTTATTTTGCCCTCAGCGATGACAACAGCAACAGCTATATGTTTCCAGATAATTTAGGTGCTACTAATTCATACGAAGTAATTGAATTGGATCAGAGTGATGAAGAAGAAACTCAGGAAAATATGCCAGATGTTTCAACATTTTTGGCACCCATGAATGATATAGCACAATCTAGTCCTCAAGACCCATATGGACAACCCGATAATCCGGATGAAATCAGTGACATATCATTAAAATTCGATCAAAAACAAGATGCCAACCCAAGAGTAACCATAAAACAGTTAACAAAAGATTCTACATCAAAACGGCCAATTACACCTAGTGATTGGCATGATACAAATCAATCACCTCCCTTGCTAACACCAATCGTAACCACAGCAGTTGATATCAAAAATGATAGCCAAATAAAAAATATTACCAACGGTAACACGCAATTATATTCCGAGGTTACCATACAGGCACTACCACCAACATCAAATAAGAAACGTATGTTGTCAGCAGTACCGGCAGAACAGATTATGACAAATGCTGCAAAACGTAAAGCTGCACCAGTATTGACTCCCATAAATGATCCCATTGAATTGTATTGCCTATCTTTGGTTGATTGTTTTCGGGCTATGCCACGTTCAGAAAGGGAAAGAGTCAAATTTGAATTTGCTAAAATTCTTAAAGATGCTCAATATATAGATCAATCTTAAAAACTACAACAGAAATATTACTACTACTACTAAACACGGCTAAACTTTCTCTTTTTAACATTATTTGTTTAAAAAATAACAAAAATTGTCGAACCAATTCATATTCTTAAGTATCAGTAAAAAATGTATGATCTATTAAATTTTTAATCCAAATTTTATGTTTTATCAGATCTATGGTAAATAACTCAATAAGCCCAGTTTGGCAACCGATGCCTTTCTAATATCCCTATCCGATACGAAAACCAGTTTAAACTAGATTTCGATATATAGCTCGAGTATCACTACCATATGATCGAAATCCATGTTAACCCAGATTTCAAAATCTAGTTCGATTATCAATCCTTTTTTGATCCTGCCTACAGGACATTCAGAATTCTCTGGAACTGTGGGAGGGCTAGGGGACTGGGTATTGCACATAAAGGCAAAATGATTCAAATTAATATTTATTGATAAATTAATGTGAATTGTGTTTAAAAATGCAAAAATATATGAGTTTTATAAGTGTACCATGTTAAATCGGAATTTATTCTGATTTCGTATGGCGAAAAATGTGATTTAAATACAAACAATTACCACATCAGTAAAAAAATATCACAGAACACAGTATTGGACCTCGAAAATAGTAAATAATTCTTCTTAAAAATATTATTTGGATCATGTTCGTTACGTTATTAAAACAATATAATGAAATATATTGTTGTATTGGTCAATTGTTTATTTTAACAAATCTGCACTGTATAAGCGAAAATCACAAATAAACGTTTAAAATTGAACTAGTTCATTTGTGATTTTCTCTCATATTATGCAGATTTGTTAAACAAACCATTGAACAATATAATATGAATAATTGAAAAAAAAAAATCAGTCTCGGCATAGGTTGAATGGTGACCAGTGCTAGATCGTTGACAAAATAGTGCTACAAAGTGCTGGATGGGGGAAAGGAAGTGCTAGATTTTTTTAGCATACACAGAGAAAAAATCAGTAATTTTAAAACTAAAATTCGGTTACTACGTCTCAAATTCGGTACAACTGGAATTGGTTGGTACAACTGGAATTAGTTGATTCAACTGAATATTAGTTTTCACAACAAAGTTTGGTTAGTACAACTGAATTTTAGTTGCAACAACCAAAATATTCAGAAAACAAATTTGAATATGGTTGTGCTATAAGAATTTATTGGTTGTTAACACCAAAATAAATTTTTCAATTCGGTTGGTACTTTATTTCTCTGTGTGTATATCTCTATAGTACATTTTCAATTTGTAAAACAGTCTTTCAGATCCCGTTTCCTTATGTTAAAAATATAAGAAATTTTTTTCAATTGGGGAACCAGGAAATTTTGTTGTGGTGTATTTATAAAAAGCGATTTATGTTTTTATTGATTTAAATTCAGCAATTTTGAATATAATTATAGCTCAAATATGAAAGAATATTTTAATGACCTTGTAAGGATCATACAAATTTCTTTTTTTTAATATAAATCTTTAAACCTTGAGATTTACTTAAAATTTTTGTCACTTTCGAACATAAATTGGTTTCGATTTATTGACTATAACCATGGCAACCAGAAATATAATGTATAATGTTTTTTTCTGTGTGTTTTTCATATTTTGCTCTTAATAGCATATTTTTAGATTCTTAAGATGTTTTTTTTTAAATCTTATTTTTGAGCATATTTTAGAAATTTTTAGAACAAAAGTATATTTTTCCGTTCTTATTTAAATTTCTAGTTACTGACTTTTTTTTTCAATAAATACAATTTTCAAAATTTCTTTTTATATTTTCTGGAGATTGTGACACTGATTTTGGAGATTCAAGCCAATTTTGCAAATATTAATTTCCTGTTTTAAGACTATACCGATTTCTTCCTCCAAATGCACTAAAAAATTAGTTTTTAAATGCGAATTATTTAAGAGAAAGCTAATTTTTTAATTTTTAAGCACATTTTCCGTTCTTACTGCATAAAATTAATTGTTGGGGAATATTTCTGGCTGCGCTGACTATAAAACAATCTCAATAAAATTATTTCTGGAAGAAATCAGTAAATCTTCAAAGTTATAGCAGAAATTAAAAGAATTCTCTTATGGAGATATAACTCGATGTAGTGAAATTTACATATTTGAGACCAATAAAAATCAGTAACTCTTCAATTTGTGCAAATTCATGCTCATGAAATTTGTATGCATACTCTGCGCAGTGAATTTCCGTCACAAAAGAGAAGTTGAAGGAAAATGAAAAAATATAAAAATTATTATTCTTAAATAAATCGGTACAAAAAACAACTATTCTCGCTGTATACTTAAGCGATTATGAGAAAATTACGCAGATTTTATAATTTATTGCAATTTTATAAAATAAAAAATGTATTTTTTATAAAGCAAATTAATTATTTTAGCTGGGTCACTAGATACATTTATTTCGATCTGGCAAAAGATCTCATTAGAACCCGAAGTTTTATAATAGCTTCTGCCGCCATAATAGGCACAAACAAAAAATCTATTAAATAATCAATTTTTCTCCATTCTTGTCTTATCAATTAAACACGTGGCTAGGGTTTTTTTTCTAACAAGCATCATGACGTTACTAAACTTTGAAGACCAAACATTTTCTATTTATATAAAAAAAATTTGCTCTGGCTCAAGTAATATTTTTTATTTTTTTTTTTGTTTAGCCGAATATTTTACACTTAACAATTATGTTAGAATAAAAATGACTGACTTTATTAATTTATTCAGCTAAACATTTTATACCCTCGACAATTATGTTCTAGAAAAAACATGTTTTGGAAACATTTTGTAGGACTAGACCGATTATTTATATTTTTTGCTTACCCAAAAAAAAAAAAAAAAATACGATGCATTCTTCAAGAATGCAATTTTTAGTGCACACAAAGGAAGCAGTATATGCTGAATTTCCACATCCAAAAAGTGAGTTTCAAAATACTCCAGTGTAGAAATGGTAATGACATGGGATTACTTTACTTCCAGTAATAACACCACCTTACTCTCGACATTACTTTAACACACATAATAAGGACTTACTAATAACTAGTTAATTTTCCCATTATTTCAATACAAAAAAAAAATTCGTTACCCATAAGTACTTATTTTTATCATTATTTTAAGTATTAAGTAATGATCTAAAATTTTTTTGAAAATCCATTTTTACTCATTAATTTTTCACTTGTAGTAAGTACATATATAACTACTTATTTTTGATTTTTTGTAAGCTGGAAAGTAATGCCATTTTGTGTAAGCAAGTATTATGTTTTCATCTATCAAGTATAACATGTGGAGATAGCTCAGATGGTAAGCATATAGTAACCACATACTTTTCTATTTTCTGTAAGGTGTTTAGTAATGATATGTCATTATTTTGCGATACATCACAATATAAAAGTAATGAGATTTGTAATGACAATTGTAAGTACTTGCCATTGCTTATATATCCACTTATATGGTAATGCTTTTCTACACTGGGAACATTAATTTAAAACTAAAGCGCATCAAAAGGAAGGGGTTTAATCTTATTTTTTTGCGATACAATTAAATTTAATGGAAAGTATCATAGATTCCAGAGAAACTTTATTGACTTTATGTAGAAATTCATTTATATTCAGGCATGCCCAAATTGTTAGATTTTAAATTTTTCTTTTTTTCTCTTGAAGTTAAGAAACTTAAAATTTTTTATTTTAAATAGACAACATCTTTTGGGTGATTTTTTTTTTTTAATTTATTTATAAATTAACGCTTAAAGTATTTTTTTATTATTGTTTTTTTTTTTTTCTTAAGTATTTATTTATTCAATGTTATGTCACCTAATGTTTTTTTATGTATTTTTTAATTTCCCTTAAAGGATGTGCGTAACAACATTAACTGATATTTCTAAGCTTTTAATTTTTAAAAATAATTTTACCTTAATTGTATTGAATTGTTCTGTTCTATTTTAGAGTTTTTAAAATATTTTTTTTTTTCAATAAAAAAAAACAATATTAAAAATTATTTTGTTTTATTGTGCTTTCCGGTTTTTTGTATTGAAAATTTGCAAAATCGGTCCAGCGGTTCAAAAGTTATGAGTGAAAATGTTAAGGTACCTCTAAATTTTCCATACAAATTGGTTTATAATAAATTTATAGTACACTAGTACAATTTCATAGTAGCGTCTGGTGTATAAAATATGCATCATATTTTTCCACTAGAAAATTCGAGTTTTCGTTTTTTGCAAGTTTACAACTTTGAAAACTTGAAAAAACGCATATTCGTATTTTGGTGTTCAGTATGAACGTAGTATTACAATAAGGATACACAAGAAAGTGTGTACTGGTATAATAATTTTAAAAATATTTTTTAATACATATATTATCTGGTATGCGATATACGCGACTATAGTTTCTGAAATTTCAATCCCGAATGTTTCGTATTCTTTTAATTTAACTTAAGCAGACACCCGATTTTAAACATTTTAAAAAGAACTTTTTTATTTTTTTTTTCACAGAAAAAAACAAACATTTGTGTTTAAATAAACGGTTTTGTTTTTGAAAGTTATTTATATTTTTATAAAGTTAAAAAAAAGTAAATAACAAAGTTGAAAAAAGTACAAAATAAAGTTCATATCTTTTTTCATCTTTTGTATTAAGATCAAAAAAATTTATAATATTTCTACAAATGAAGTCGGAAAGAATTTGTGTTTTAATAAATTTTTTTGTTTTTAAAAGTTAGTTATATTTTAGAAAAGTTGAAAAAAAATAACAAAGTTGAAAATAATAAGTTAAAAAAAGTACAACGTTCTTATCTTTTTTCAACTTTTATATTAAGCTCAAAAAATTTATAATATTTCTACAAACAAAGTCGGAAAGAAAATAGCGAGTGTTTATGAAAAAACTTGCACAATAATACACTGAGGATTAAATACAGAGGAGTAAATCTTCCACGATACATTGCTGCAAAACCGTATGATTTGTTTTATCAACAATACATACCGCTAATCGTAAAGTGAGTCGTGTACCTCATAGATACCCCAGAAAAGGGAACAGTCCCTAGATTTTAATTATTTGAAAACTGCATTTATAAAACAGCGAAATAATGGCGTAATGCGAAAAAACGAGTTATGGTGTAACAAATTTGCTATAAAACTTATCTGCGGTTTAAATACCGTAAATAAATAAATATATGAAACTATTTATTATTTGCAATTTTGTTAATATATTTTTTGCGAATTAAAATTACCTAGGACAATACTCGTAGTAATATTTATGTTACAAGTTGGATTCACCAAACTTAAAATTGTCCCACTAATTCGCACTTTATCTCGCCTTTTGCGGTTTTGCAAACTTTATAGCTTAATTAATTGTCGGCCTAAACAAATGAATATACAAGGCAAAGGGTCAAATAAAAAATTGGAAAACTTTGCAATTTTTAGTACAACGTGTAAATGTGTAAAAATTTACAAAATAGCAAGATTAAGACCCTTAATAACTGTTAAAGGTAAATTTTAGTTTCAAAAAAATCACATAACTAATACTGTCTTATTACTATATTACATACAATAAAGACTCCCTAAGAATGTATTCTTAGGTTCTTTATTAAAATTATTTGATTTCTATCTAAAAAAAAATCAACTTTAACAATTAAAATTGTTTTTTAATTTAAAAACAAAAATAACAGTAATTTTTAGTGTTACTTTAAAATAACTGTTATCTTACAAATCCCCTTTAAAAACTATGTTTATTAATAAATGAAACATTAACAGTGGTCATAAGTAAAGAATACCACCACAAATTTACAATTTTAAAGCAATACCAAGTAGATTTTTCAGTCATGAATTTAAAAAATTAACTTATTTTTTAACAGTACTTCTAAAAAATCAAAAATAAAATTTATTAATAAATGTTTTGTTTAAAAAAAATCTACTTTGTGATTTTTTTAAATTAAGATTTCATTTTAAGATTTATGAATAAAATTTGATCCATACATATTACTACCGATAATTTGAATTCAAAAACTTATGTATAAAATAAACATTGTAAAAAAATAGTTATAGTTTTATATATACAGGATGTAAATCGAGGATCCGTTTTATAATAAATTTGTTACCCAAGCAGCGTTTTTTTGAAAATCGCAGTTATATTGCAGTTTTTAAATGATTATAACTAGAAAATGCATTTACAACAAATCTTACGTTTTTTACCCATTGTACGCCGTGAAGAGATTAACCCTTCATAATATCATGTTTTTATGCAAGTTTATTAACACTGCGAAAATCCTTTTGATTTTTTTTGTAGAAATATTTAAAATTTTTTAAGCTTAATACAAAAGTTATAAAAAAGATAAGTAATTTTTTTCACTTTTTTGTTTGTTATTTTTTGATCGTTTTTTTTATAAAAGTTTTTTATAGTTGAAAACAAAAACACGTTTTGTTTTTGCACAGTTGAACACACTTTAAATTATAATTATACCGTTTTTCGGTATGTGAACTGAAGCGATTAAAAAATCATTTTTAAATTTCGATTTTTAACTAAATCGATCGAAATCAGGACCTATCTGATATCAATCTATCTGCTATCGTTTTTGATTATAAATATATTTATTTTTGTTAAAAACCAAAAATAGAACGTTTTCTGGTATTTGAACTGACTTACTGAATTTCATGTTTAACTAAATATCAAATAATTTTTTTTTTTAAAGGTCTACGTTGTACGAAAAATGCCAAATATTTGTTAAATATATAAATGAAATAATTTTATTATGTACTTCTTTTTATATTAAATTAAGAATTATTATAAAAAAACAATACATGTACATAAATATGTATTTGCGTTATATAATTTGAATTTCAATTATACTTAACTTAACTTTAAATTATCATAAGATAATATTAAAACAAAATATGTTAGATCGAAACATTTTTTTCATAAAGCATAAACTTATGTATTAAACCTCGAAACTATTTCGAAAATCTTGAAAGTTTTATACATGCATAAATTAAACGACTGAATTACCATAGATATAAATATGAGTAACATTTTTAACTAACTTTTGACAATGTCAATGTTTGTTATGTCAATTGTAGCAGTATTATTTAGTGAATTGTAAATAAGCCATATTTGGCCAAAAGGGCTTAGTTTGAAGTTGTATAATAAAAAAAATAAATAAATTGATTGCGATGTTGAGTGCTAAATAATAATAATAATTTTGAGTGCTAAGTTTGTGTCGATGTATTTAAAAATTATTAGAAAAACACTGTATTTATATTTTTTCATTTTCCTTTACCTTCTCGTTCATGAGAGAAATTAACAAGACTGACTGGTCCATATAAATTTTAAGAGATCAGAAACTTTCAGCTTGAACTCTCATTGGTCTTTACCTCGTTAATTCAACAAAAAAATTTCCAATATTAAAATTGTCTACATTGGGTTTCTTTTTTCGAATTTTATATCTATAACCTTATTTTGTTTTTATTTTTCTGTACACGTTTTCAATAATTTTACATTATTTTATACGTTTTTAATATATTTTCCGATGTTTCTTTTTTAAACCACGTGACAAAATTAATTCAGCCGTATCAAACAATTAAACAAACTAAAATTTAATTTTGATATTGTTTCAAGAAATAAATCATATAAGTATGTTTTTATTTAAAACAGTCTTATGCATTCACTGGCTTTTTCAAAATTCCAAATAGCCTTCAACTTAAAATCATTTTATACATCAAATTTTTAATTTGTCTTTCTTAAAATACAAAATTTAACAATTTTTTAGAAATACATGCATTAAAAGCTACAGTAATATATTTAAGCAATGGTTGTTTAGTATATTTACACTCTTTAAATTAACAGAAATATATATATTTATTTTCTTTTCGTAGAATCGGAAAAAGTTGGCCTTTTATTCGTTAAGCATTAGTTAATTAATTTATTTTTTAAACTAAAGTTCACTCAATTGAACCCTAAGCTGAACTTTTTATATTATTTTTTAAGTAATAAGTTATGTCCACCAAAACACTGTAATTGTTTCAAATCTCTAAATAAGAATGCATTAAGTGTTAGCTTTTAGCGAATTGTTTCAAACCGTAGACCAAAATTATAAGATCTAATTTTATATAATTATATAAAATAATATATATAAATTTTTCGGATATTATATGTAATTATATCTGATTATATCAGATTTTATAGAACTATATATAATTATGTCCACCTAATTCCGTATATAATTATATATAATTTGATATGGCTTATATAAATTTTTTCAATCGGGATATAGATTATTTTATTTAAAAAAAAAATAAAATAACACAGGTAGAAAATGCCCACTGTATAAATAAAATAGTACTGAGACAACACTGTTTTTCTCAATATGACTACGGTACAATAAAATAGTACTGGGAAAAAACGGTTTTTCTCAATATGCCAGTATTACTAAAAAGGTGTATTACCAGTACTGTTTTACGATGTTGTTTAAATTAGAAATTTCATTCAAATTTGGATACTTAATATGCAGTGGAATTCCGGTTTAACGAATACTAGATTAAACATACTCTGATTTAACAAAAAGCAAAGTTATAATTTTGAATTATTAAAATTGGGACAAAAAATCATAAATTTATTCTCGATAACAAATTAAATTTGAAAAAGAAATTCAAACAAATAAAATAGGCTAACACAATTAATAATAAGTATTTTCATTAATTAAGCACAAAAAGTACATCTGCATGTAATTATATATGTAATTATATATAATTGTATATAGCACCATATAAACAAACTTCTGAATAATCAACCAGATATCTAATATATAATTATATATAACTATATATATAATTATATATAATTATACACATTTTTTTTTTACTCTGGTACATAATTTTACCTATCCTAGCTGTTAAATCCATAAAAAATATTAAGAAACATTATTACTTTTTCGAAGTTTTCAAAAAGTTACCGCAAAAATGTTTGGAAATTATGGTTTTCGCAGTATTTTGATAAAAAAATATTATAGCGTTATTTCGCGATATGACCAACAAAGTTCAATAACAACGGTTGTGCATTAATTTCGACTCACTAATGCAACTATAACTATACAAACATTAAAAAATTCATTTTTTGATTAGTATTAATTATTAATTAATTTAGTATTGCGCAACTAATTTTATAACCCTAATGTTATATAGACTGACAAAAAACGCTAAATCAATAGAAAAAGTTGTTTATTAATTTAGTATTATTAATATATTGCAGAATGATGTAGGGTAACAAAACGGTTGATGTTGAAAAATTGACAAAATTTATTGTTTTTCATGTTCTAATGAAATAATGAATTTTAAAAAACATATCTTCGAGTTTATATCAAATCTCTTACAACTATAAAAATTATTCAGACTTTGTACATAATAACCTAACCAATTTTAGGAAATAACAGTTTTAGTCATTAGTGTAATATAAAATATAATATATACATAGTTAAAAAAAATTGCATTAAAAAAATGTTCAAGTATTCCAAAATAAGTGTAATATTTCGGTAACCATACGTTATTATTAAAAAATATAAATTTAATATATTCTTTATGATTTGCCTTGATAATTAAATATATAAAAATTACTCGTGATAGGGCGTATTTAAAACAGAACTACTATGTTCTTGTTTGGATGCAGATGTTGTGGGTACATTGACATCAGCTGAAAAGAAAATTACAAGTTTTTGTTTAAGGATTTTTTTTGCTATAAAAAGGATAAAAAATATTTTGTGATTATAATAAAATTACTAAAACAAAAAATTAAAACAGTTTATGAATTAAACTAAAAATTGTTAGATATTAACAACGACAGAAATTCAAGTCTTGTAAAACTTAAAACCCAAACAACTTGTTTTAAGTGATTCATCAAAAATCGCTCTGTTTTAAATCCGAACTATCTGCGAAAATATTATTTTTTTTTAATTATAAGGATATTTATTACTTTTAAATGTACCCGATTGAAAAAATTATAAAATTATATACGGAAATTGCTGGATATAATAGATCATAGATAATTATATATATATGATTATATATAAATTGTTTTACTCGGGTATTCACGTAAAAAATGTAAGTGTTTACACAAACAACTTGTTTAAAGTGATCCATCAAAAA
The DNA here is from genome assembly GCA_021234595.1 of Delia radicum. NCBI lineage: Eukaryota > Metazoa > Arthropoda > Insecta > Diptera > Anthomyiidae > Delia > Delia radicum. Next base: position 68,365 of record CM037855.1, on the reverse strand, counting down.
CGCTACCACTATAATAAGGAAGCTCTGTTTTAAATCCGAACTTTTATAGGAGTAATATATCTGCGAAAATATTATTATTTTTTAATTATGTATAAGGATATTTATTACTTTAAAATGCAGTCATCGATTATCACTCGTTGTGAACAGACGTTTATTTTTGACTGCGCTTTCATAAAACCAGTTGTTGTTTTTTATAACAGTTAGCGGTTATTTTAATTTTGCTTTGATCACATTTGTTTGTTACTAACTATAAAATAACTGATTGTAATTTTATTATAAGGGAAAAACAAAAACAAAAGTTCAAGTGACGCCGTAAAAAACAAAAATGGCCCCTGGGCCACCAGTTAAATCAACCAATAGATTCGCCATTTTAGGTGATTTTATTAATCGGCCCAGCAACATAAACTTTCCTCAACTTCCTCCATTGAGAACAAACATACCAAGTAATCCAAAATATTTGCTAATTACATCGCCAAAAGATGAATTAAAAACATTAAGCCCCTTCGTCATTCAAAAAGGTTTACATGCAATTTCCACACTCATTGATTCCATAAGAAAACTAAGAGATGGTAACCTCTTGGTTTTAGTACGAAATCAATTAGTTGCCGATAAGTTTTTAAAAGCCACAATGTTATCAAACGTGTGCTATATTACAGTAAAATTACATGACACCTTAAACTACATAAATGGTGTTATTTATGCCCCATGTCTTATTGATGTTTCAGAAGATGAAATTGTAAAAGATCATTCGGTATACAAATATATGATTACTGCAGATGATAAAACACAAAAATGTAGCGGACATATGGTCGTAACTTTCAACCTTTATAATTTACCTCAAATTATCGATGTGGCCTGGTATAAAGTCAGAGTCAAACCTTACTATCCTAATCCTATGCAATGCAAAAATTGTCAGATCCTAGGGCATACAAAAAATAAATGTTCCAACCAAGCCTCATGCGAGAAATGCAATTTTCCACCTCATAATCCTATTCCATGTACCCGATTTCAATGTGCCAACTGTAACGATGAGCATGCAGCATCCGATAAAAACTGTCCTCGGTATCTTCAACAAAAAGAAATAATTAAAATAAAAACCATCGACAAATGCTCTTTTTGGGCTGCAAAACGTAAGTACGAAATTATGTCTAGAACAACATCCCAACAAAATGAAAACCAGTCATATTCCGAAGTTGCAAAGGAAAATGATAATTTAGAGAATCTTCCCGTTAAACAACTACAGAAAGGATCTGCAGTATCACCACAAACTAAAAAAACCAACGAAAAAGTTCCTCGTCGGGAATCATCATCCAGTTCTTCTTCAAATGAAGTTAGTTTGGAGGCGTCATCGTCATCAGCACTGGAAAAACCTAAATCTACAAAAAGCAAACAATCAAAAAACTACAAAGAAAATAAATACTTCAACACCTAAAACAATTAATGTTACAAAAGAAGAAAATTCAAACAAATCAACAACTGTCTCAGCAAATCAACTACTACCACTTACAAACGTATTAAACACTACAGAAAATCAAACACAACAACAAATAAATAAATCAAACACTACAACAATAAATAAAAATATTACAAATAATAACACTCTTTCCGTTAACTTTTCTCCTCTTGGGCAATTAACTTAAGAGTTGATGTCAACGGATAGTTATTTTATTGCAATGGAACATTAAAGGTTTCATCAACAATTTCAGTGAACTACAGCTATTGGTTAAAGAGCACAACCCATCTTTAGTATCCATTCAGGAAACTCATTGCAAATACAACTTTAACCCATTACCTCCTAAAGGAAACTCTACCTATTTTTAAAATTGTCTATTAAATACTACATCTAAGCCAGGTACTGGTGTACTAGTAAGGGACAATATCCCTCATAAGCAAATTCATATTAACTCCACATTACAAGTGTTGGCAATTTAAATTCAGCTAGATATTAAATTCACTGTAATTTCTTTATATATCTGTTGCCGACACTGGCAAAATCGCTAGAAAATAGTTCTGTTTGCTAATTTTCTAATGAGATGTGTTTATTATTTTATGTCTAAATGTAAAATTATATTTTTCGGAGTAGACGCTACTTGCGTTATTATAAAATTGTAGTTTAGCTTGGCATGGCGTGGTGACTTGTTATTAATCTTGAAGATCATATTAATTTTAATTTGTATAGAAATTTACTCTAGTGGTTTCCATACTTGAATTTTAAATAAATTATATTTTTGTTTGGAATTGAGTGTTTCTTTATTCAAAATCCCCGTGGAAGTCACTAGCGAGGCGGTTTCCTCTCCCAACAATACCACCATGTCAATCTTTCTCCAAAACTGAACTCACTGATATATTTGATTCTATAACAACTCCCAAGTATATCATTGGGGATTTTAATTCCTGGAATGTAGCTTGGGGTTCGGCAAACAACAACTTCAGAGGTAACACTTTGGAGGATTCAATCATTTCTTCAGAGTTATGCCTTTGAATGATGGTAGCCCCAATCATCTATCAACGCATGGAACTTTAACCCACATTTATATTTCCCTATGTTCTCCATCTATAGTAAATCTAACTTCATGTGATATACTGGATGAAATGTACAATAGTGATTATTTTCCCATTATTATAACAATCGCCTATGGGCTGGATATCGAGTCGTTTTTAAAAAGCAAACTTTTTTCAAAACGAGTCATGTAGAATTTGGTGTTCCTAAAAACATTCGTTTTGGTAAATTCAAAGTTCTGTTCGAAAAAAAAAATTTTAAATGTCAAAAGCTTGTAAACGTAATTTTAATCAGCTGTTGTATTGTATCAAAAAAGGAAAAAAGCTGTAACCAAAAAAATTATACAAAAAATGCCCGGTGTTTTTGTTTTAAGTTAAATAAAAAAGTGGTAATAAATATAGAACTTCTTAACTACTGGACCGATTAAGACCAAATGTATATGTAATCGTTAAGGAGGAGTATCGCTTTCAGAAAATTTATTTCGAAGTAGAGAAACGTCAAAAGCAAAAAAGCAATTTTCAGTAAAGCTCTTAAAAAATAATAAAATTAAAATAAAATTTGGTTTTAATAAATAGATAGGACTATTAGAAACCAAAGAAAAGCATTGTTTTAATTAGTGCGAAATAAAGTTTTTATGAAAAAACGGATAATTTTAAAATTATAATAAAAAAAACAAAAAACACTCAGTCATGGCTGAGTGTTGCAAATGTAAATCAACGATACGTGGTGAAACCGGCATAAGATGTATGGGGGTGTGCGGTAAAGTTTATCACACACAAAGTAAGTGTTCGGGAGTTGATCAATATTCGTTGGGAGTTGTGGATAAGGATAATTTTGTACGGTTCCTATGTGAGGACTGCATGCAGTACATAAGAAATGTTGACATGGTTATAAGGGAAATACAAGACCAAGTGAACAAAAATAAACAATATTTGATTGAATATAAAAATGAATTCGAGTCATCACTGAAGAAAAATGAATGTGAAATTAAGCAATTATTAGAAGCTATCGAAAAACGATATGAAGAAAGATTGAAACAAATTGAAAATGTACAAAAGTCTTATCAACGAAATGTAGAAGAGGTTAAAAAATTACATGAGTATGCCAACGAATTTAGAAATAACAACAACGAAATATGCAAATCACTGGAAGAAAAAAATACAATGTTGTGCAATGAAATAAAAAAGGTTATAAAAGAAACAAATAAAAAACAAACACAAATGTCATATGCTGATTCAGTGAAAAATAAACCAGTGTTACCAGATGAGAACAAACAGGCACCATTAATTGTAAAGCCAAAAGAAAAACAGGCGGTAGAAAAAACAAGAGAAGTTTTAAACAAAAAAGTAGACCCAGTTAATTTTAAAATAACAGGCGTTGAAAATAGAAGAAATGGAACGGTAGTAATTCAAAGTGAAAGCATTGAAGAAAGAGAAAAAATAAAACATGCTATAGAAAATGAATTAAATGAAGAATATGAAATTAAGGTGCCCAGCCCAATAGAACTCAGAGTAAAAATAACTGATATGTCATTTAAACATGAAAATGAAGAAATAGTTGAAAAATTAAAAAAACAGAATCCTAGTTTTGCCAATGCAGAATTAAAAATAGTGGAGAATTATGAAATAAAAAGAAATAATAGAACAATATATAACGTGAAAATGATAGTTGATAAAGAATCGTATACATAAATGATAGAAGCAAGAAGAGTAAATATAGGATGGGAAAGATGTAGAGTGTTTGATGGTACTGAGGTAATGCAGTGTTTAAAATGTAGAGGTTATAATCATAAAGTAAAAGATTGTAAAAACCAGGAAATATGCTTAAGATGTCATGGCCAACACAAAACGAAGGATTGCAAAAATAAAGAAGTAATAATGAAATGTATAAATTGCGTAAAAATTAACAGTAAATTAAATATGGACTTAGACGAAAACCACTTTACAAATAATAAAGAATGTCCAGTTTACCAAAACAAGTTAAATGTAAAAATGAGAAGATTTGGACTGTCAATTTAACAATTAAAAAATATTAGTGTTCTATATACAAATGTGCAAGGATTAACAAATAACTTTAACCAGGTGGAGGTGATTGCAGCAACTGAAAAGCCAGACTTATTTATACTATCGGAAACACATTTAACAAAAAACGTTGAAAGGAATGAAATTAGCCTACAAGGGTATGATCATATTGTATCGCTGTCTACATCTACAAGAACTGGTGGAGTCGTAATATATTTTAAAAAAATGTGGAAAGTAAATAGAATAATAGAGAAAGTAGACTGCCTTAAATACTGGATATTAGTTTGTAGAGCCTCATATGAAAGCAAGCAGATGATTATTGGTGCAATATACAGATCCCCAAGCTATGGAGAATCAGAGTTTTGTGAAATATTAGAAGAAGTAATAGAAGAAATTGGTGATAACAGTGATGATATTTTAATAACCGGAGATTTCAACATAGATTGGGCAACAAATTCGTCAAATAAAAATAAAATAGAATGTACATTAAATGATAATGGCCTCAGACAAATAGTTAATGAATATACACGTGTTACAAAAAGTTCAAGTACAATAATTGATTACGTTATAACAAATAACTTTAACATATTACCGTAAGCATGTTTTTTATTAATCTCATCAAGCGGATTCAAAAAAGTTTAAAATCATCGAAATCGGTTCATAATTGTAGAAGTTACAGCATTTTAAAAGTCTTTTGTACTCGAGGTGGTCTACTTTGGCACCTAAGTGCTCACCCTGTGTTAACACAGGGTGACTTCGAAATAAATTTTCTGAAAGCTATACTCCTCCTTAACGATTACATATACATTTGGTCTTAATCGGTCCTGTAGTTAAGAAGTTCTATATTTATTACCACTTTTGATTCACTCCACTGTGCGGCGTGAAATGGGACAACAAAAAATAAAAAGAAGATGCAAAAATGGAAAAAAAAACTTGACCTATTGAAGTTTGCGAACTTTGGTAACTCCGGATTTTTCGAACATCATTATAAAAGAAGAAGATTTGCAAAAAAGTGGTATTTTCAAGAAATATTTTTTTTAAGACAAATTAATAATAAATTATTTAAGTGCATGATAAAAAAATTAATTTACATTGTTCATGCTCAGTTCAAAGTGTTTTTGTAATTGTTAGACTAAAACTTTCTTTTAAAAAATGCATTTTATTTCATTGCCACAGATTTATGTTAAAATACATGAAATATAAAGAGATTTTTAAGTCTTGTTTTAAATTGAAGAAGCTATAAAAGATTGCTTTTTGACTTAAAATAAATAAAAAACATTTCATGTTAGAAAGTGTTTTGCAACCGTCAGATAATGACAAACGTAATTAATTTTTATATTAATTACTGTAGAATATTACTTTTAGTTAGTCTCTTTACAGGAAGAAGCAGAAGAAAACATTTTTATTGAAAAACATTTAAATTTTTTAATACTAAGTGTTGTTTTTATTATTTAACAAACCTTTCTAAGAAAAAATCCACATTCTATCTACTTTCTTCAAGGTACAACTGCTCGATTTAAAACGAGAAAAAAAATTGCGATATCGGAATCTGGCACACCTAATCTTGTAAACTCGTTTTACTTATGCGGTTTCGTTTTCTGGTACATACACAAATTACTTCAAATAATAATATAAACAGAACTTATACTAATTGAAAATTCTTGATTAATTTAGCTGATTGGACTAAATACTCTAATATAGTTGATGATGAATTGCATAAGAGACCTCCATCCACAAATATCAACAGAGAAGCATCTTTATTTACAAAGGCCATAAGAACTGCTGCCAACGCGTCTATACCCCAATCATCTTTAAAGAGGAAATCGAGCGTACCTTGCTTTGTGGAATAAGGAATTGTACTTGTTGCGTAATAATAAGATCAACACATAGAAAGCTTTTAAAAAATCCCCCATTACGTTAAATTTAATCAATTACAAGAAAGAAAATGCGATATTTAGAAGGGAAATGAGGAAACATAAACAACTAAGTTTTGAAAGCTTTACAAATTCTATCAACAAAAACTCGTCAATTGGTGATATTTGGAGCAAAATACAAAGACTCTCAAACAACAATGTAAACAAGCAGATACTGGCTATTGAATACAATAATCAAATTTACATCGGCCCGTACCAAATTTCTAGTTCTTTTGTCGATAAATGGTCAGAGTACTCATCTGACAATAATTTTTCCAATCAATTTAATAATTTGAAAGCTACATCCATTATACCGAACAATAAAATAGACCCCAACGGTCTCTATATAGAGAAGGACATCACTTTAATGGAACTTTTAAGTTGTTTAACTAGGGTAAAAGGATCAACAACACCATCATTGGAAATAAAATCATTTCGCCCAATCTCCCTGGTATCTTGTCTTAGAAAAATACTTAAAATAATTGCTACGCGGCTTTACTGGATTACGGAAAGTAATGGTCTGATTGCTCCTAACCAAGTTGCTTTCAAAACTGGAAGGGGGTGTACTGAAATCTTTACACATAGATTTCTATATATCCAAGGCACTTTCTAAAACAAAAACAAATATTTCAAAAAACATTTAGCTGAAATAACAAGTATTATTTAAAACTATTATTTCAACACTTTCCCTGTTTTATGTAATATTTAAACAGTTACGTAAAAATTGTAAACGTGGTTTAGGAAGAGGTTTGGTCATAATATCAGCAGCTTGATTTTCGGTGGAAACTTGAGTAACCAATAATTGACCCTCTGTAACTTTTTCGCGTATAAAAAAATGTTTTAACGCAATATGTTTAGTACGTTTGTGGAATTCTGGATTTTGTGCCAAACGTATTGCTGCAGTGTTGTCAATTTGTATTACTGGGATTTCATTAAAATTAACAACATCTTTAAAAAGCCTTTTCAACCAGAGAACTTCCTTTGCAGCCTCATTAGCAGCAACAATTTCCGCTTCTGTTGTAGACGTTGAGACCATCGTTGCCTCTGGCTTAACCATGATATTGCACCACCTGCATAAGAAACCACGACACCAGAAGTTGAACGACCTGTAGTGAGACATCCCCCAAAATCTGCATCGCTAAAACAAGTCAAGACCCTTGGTCCCTGCTTCTTGTAGATAACACAAACGTTTAGTGTTCCGGCAATATATCTGAACACTCTTTTGACTCGTTGCACATCTTCTACTGTAGGTTTTTCTAAGCATCTTGATAAGAAGCCAACACTATATGCCAAGTCTGGCCTGGTACCCAACATTATATACATCAAAGCTCCAACAGCTTCACGATATGGAAAGTCAGTAACTACTTTCCCTGATTTAGTTGTACTGGAAACTTTTTCCATTGGAGTAGAAACTGGACGGCATTCGGAAAAATTAAACCTTTCAAGAATTTTCTTTGCGTAAGTTTTCTGACTGATTTTTATATATTCATTATTTTCTTCAAGTTCCAAACCAAGGAAATAAGTTGCACATTTATCTACGATTTTGAACTCTGATTTTAGTTCTTTCAAAAACATTTCCAAATCTTTGATATCGGTAGCAGCAACTAAGCCATCGTCTACGTAGAGAGCTAGAATTAACTTATTTTCTTTCCTCTCTCAAGTATCCGCAGAACTTGTTTTAAAACCAAGATTATGCAAAACTTTACCCATTCGTGTATTCCAGCATCTAGGCGCTTGTTTCAAACCATACAAACTTTTTTTTAAAAGACACACTTTGAACCATCGCTAAAACCTTAAGGTTGTTTCATATATATAGTTTCCTCAAGTTCACCATATAAAAACGCTGTAGATACATCAAATTGTGCTAAATGTAGACCTTCTGTAGCAGCTATACTTAGGAGTGACCGAATTGTTGACATCTTGGCAACTGACTGAAAGTTTGATCATAGTCCACCCCTTGTTTTTGCTTATAACCTTTTATGACAAGTCTCGCTTTGTATTTGTCAATTCTGCCGTCAGCGTTAGTATTGATTTTGAAAAACCCACTTGCCTGGAATAGCTTTTGATCCTTTTGGTAAGTCTGCAAGTACCCAAGTTTTATTTTCTGTCAAAGAATTTATTTCGGACTTCATAGCAGTAACCAATTCGTCCTTAATATCACTCTTAATAGCTTCTTTGTAAGTTGCTGGTGTTTGAATTCGATTAACAAATTCCTGAGACATCATTAACAAATGAACGGCTTTTGCAATGATTGTGCGTTTACGTAACCTTTTAATACATGGTTCATCTTCATCGGATTTATCTGAATCTTGTCTATTGCGCTTGCTACTATGCGGTTCGGCATCTTGCACCGCTTCTTCCAAACGATCTTTACTAGAGATTCGGCATCTTGCATTTTATTTTCTAAATTAACATCCTCGAAACCTTCAAAATCGTCCATGTTGCTTTCACTATCATTTAGTAAATTTTCAGATTCGTTAGGATTGAATCTACTTGTTGATGCATCATCTTCACTATTGGTTTCGATTACTTCTTTATCAGATCCTCTAAACTTGAATCTAATTGTTGTTGTTGTGTCATCTTCACTATTGGTTTTGGTCATTTCTTTATTAAATTTATTATGATTAAATTTAATTGTTGTTGCGTCATCTTTACTGTTGATTTTTGCATCTTCTTTATTATTATTTTTATGGCAATCTTTAACTTTTTCAATAAATTTTACGTCTCTTGAAATTTCGACTTTATTTTCTTCTTTAATGTAAATTCTGTACCGCTCATCACCATCATAACCGACTAGAAAGCCTTTTACTGCCTTCTTATCCATCTTTTTTCGCTTTTGATTTGGAACATGTACATAGCAATTTGAACCAAAGATACGTAAGTGGCGAATTCTTGGCTTCTTGCCACACCATAGTTCATAAGGGCTGACATCTGCTACTGAAGACTTTCCAGTTCTGTTGAAAATGTAAACAGCTGATTTCACAAACTCAGCCCACATTGCTTCTGGAAATTTCACTTCTGAATTCGAGTACTTGAAAGTCCGCGCCATCTCTATAATCGTTATATTTTCTCTTTCAGCCCCACCGTTCTGTTGAGGTGTATAAGGAGCTGTCAATTTGTGATTTATACCATTATTTGACAGTATCTTCTTTACGTCAGCATTTACGAATTCTCCACCATTGTCAGAGAGTAGTGTTTTGATTGTATGGCCTTGACTTTTTGCGTTGGCTATCATTTCTAATAATGTATCTTTGACATCTGATTTGTTCTTTACAATTTAACCATATCTGAATTTCGTGTATTCATCTTTGTATTTGCAGCCCTTAAATGAAGAAGAAAATGGACCACAAACATCAGTACAAATTACTTCACCTGGAGCTGTTGCTGTTTCTCGTCTTCCAAATGGTAATCTGCAAGCTTTACCATATACACAATGTCGTAACATGTCTGGTGGCACCGTTATCAACCCACCAATCTTCACGAGACATAACTACATTTACTTCACTCGACGCTGAATAAAGTGCCACGTTGGAATGGTTTGTATTTGACGGTTTTGATTTATTAGGCTTACCATCAGCGATCCACTTTTGACATTCTTTAAACCAATGCCCTTGCTTTTTGCAATAATTGCATGTGTCATATTTCTTATTTGATTTATTATATTTACCTTTTACAACTTTGTTTTGGTTCAAAACTAAGGCTTCTTGACTATTAATATCAGCACCACCTTGTTCAACTTTCTTGAAATTTCGTTCGTATAAACACAATTGCATCAACAAATCATCCAAAGATTTATCTACATCTCGTGTCAGCATCAACCAGCTAGATTTAAACATTTCATAAGAACTTGGTAGTACATGCAATATTTTGCATATTAACAATAAATCTGGCAATGTATGTTCTCCTTTTATACCTAATCCATTATTTATTTCAGTTCAACGGCTTTTCAGTTTGGATATATTTGTTGAAACATCGTTACCTTCATTCCACTCAAATGAAAACAAATCAGTGCACATCTTGTACAACTGGTCCTTAGAAGTAGCTTCAAACTACTCCCATACCTCATAAGCAGATTCCTTATCCATCACCTTTTGATAGATTTCATCTGTAATAGTGCTTGTTATCAGACTTTTGGCGTAGCTGTTTGCCTTTCTGTAAAAATCGGCCTTCTTTTTATATTCTCTGGCTTGTACATCTGTAGCATAATTGTCTATGGGTTCTGGCTTTGTAATTTTATTTTAAACTACATCCAGAGCACCCTCGTAGAAATCCAGAAGATCCCTAATCTTCCTTTTCCACAACGGCCAGTCCGACTTACCAGATAGAGGTTTTAACGTCTTTGCAAATTCCATTTTTGGTTCTTGATGTTCTTCAAATTTTCCAAAAATCTTGAATATAAATTAAACGTTTTTGACCTAAAATAAACTCACTTATTTACACCGTCTTTATTTTTCAGTGTCCTTTAATATTTCCATATTTTTCACGTTTTTTCTAAAAATTTTCTTTTTTTTTAAATTTTTTTCTTATTTGACACAATTATTTTATTTTTTTTGAAAAATATTTTCTTTTGGTGCGTAGCCCATAACATATTAAGTTTAAATTTGTTATTCAAGAGAAGTTTATAAAGAAACTTACAATTTGATTAATAAAACAAAAACAAATATTTCAAAAAACATTTAGCTGAAATAACAAGTATTATTTAAAACTATTATTTCAACACTTTCGTCTCATAATCATGTATCAATTCTATCTATAGACTTTGAGAAAGCCTTCGATAAAGTTGATGCGCACGTGATTTTTAACATATTAAATAAATGGAAAGTGGGTCCCACAATTTTTAACTATGTTAAATTTTATTTAAATAACAGAAAGTTTCGAGTTCGAATTAATGGAGTTTACTCATCAATTGTTCCTTTACATAACGGCATTCCGCAAGGTTCGCCGCTGTCAGTTATATGTTTACTTTAGCATTTAGTGAAATCAGTCTGATAATAAAGAAGTGTAAATATATGGATCACTGTATATATGCAGATGATTTATACATTTTTTGTAAAAAAATGATAATCTCGAATGTAACAACTTACTCCAGGATGCATTCTACAAATTAAACGAATGGTCTTTAATATCTGGTGCAAGAATATCTATCGAAAAATCAAAGAAAATGCATATATGCAGAAAGAAATCATGTGATGTGCAGGCTTATAACATTTGTACTAATAATATTAACATTGAAAATGTTGATCAACTTAATATATTAGGTATAATATTCACTAAGAATTATTTGTGGAAAGAACACTTCTCAACATTAAAGAAATATTTGGTTCAAAGAGCTAATATAATTTTATTTATCAAGAAAAGCATCGTTCACATTAACACCTTGATATACCTGGTAAGAACTTTATTTCTTAGTAAAATTGATTACGGACTTTTCTTAACTGGCAACTCACCCAAATCTACAATTAACCCTATTAAAGGCCTATTATCTACAGGTAATCAGATCGAGCATCTATGCATTTCGAACTACTCCATTACTACATCTGTTTGCGGAATCTGGCTTACCACCTCTAGAGGAAAGAATATGTGAAAATAAATCCAAATTGATACCCAAAATAATATTTCCAAATAACTGTAATCTATGAGGACGTTAAAAGACAATCGGCTGCAAAAAGACAATACAGAATATCCTCAGCAATTGGCGAAGCATTTCAGCTTGCTGGTTCTCTCGGAATAAATACAATTAACAAATCGTTCAAATGCAATTATCCTCCCTGGTTGTTTTCGCAGAATCTATGCGACGTTTCCTTATCAAAATTAAAAAAAAAAATACTACTTCTAATGACATCTTTATACAACTAAATATGGGAAAAGAAGAAGACTGGCTTAAGAAAGGTTGGACTTTTCTTTTTACAGACGGGTCTAAATTATTTAATGGGAACACATCTTATGCCATTATTGATTTTAATGGGCAAGTTCGCAGTCTTAAAAGTCTACCTGATTTTACATCAATATTTGCAGCTGAAGCTTCTGCCATAATTAATGCAATATACATAGCTCTTGAAAGCCAACTAAAGACAGTTATTTGTACTGACAGTTTATCTGTTGTTAAAACGATTTGCAATCCTCTTTCTCAACGTTGGGGTACTGTTAACCTTATTCGGGACCTCTTGATAAAAAAACAGCGATGCATTGGACATTTTCTGGATACCAGGCCACAACATCAGAGGTAACGTTATTGCGGACGAAGCAGCCAAATTTGCTTGTAGATCCCGAGATGGAATACAAACCTGAAAAAGTCAATATTCTCAAATAACTTATTGATCATACACATAATGAAAAAAATTTAAAATGGTCAGAATACAATCACCCTCGTTATAAGAATCTAAACATAAATCCAGCCACAATATCCTACTAATGTTAGCAGACACCAAATATAAGTATTTTCACGTTTACGGTTAGGCCACGCATACTCACATTTTCAAAAAGGAACATATATCTCCATGTTCCAAATGTGGATTGCCCGTCTCCATCAAACACATTTTACTTAATTGCCCACAGTACCAGAATACTAGGAATAATATCTTTGGATCCGACAATCCGATGGAACCACTTGAAGTCCCAAAACAGGAGAATATTCAGATTTTTTATTTTATTAACCATATTAAAGTTATCATTTAATTTAACACAATTTTTGTATCTTAAGATTATGATTTATCAATAACATTTAGTTATAAGAAACTTACATCATTTAAGACAACCAATTTGTTTACTTTAATATAATGTCCAGAGATATAAGAAATTACGTAAAGAAATGCAAGCAATATCAGAAAAATAAATCATTACCAGGAAGAGAACCGATGGTCATAACTGAAACACCAGCACGTGCATTTGATATAGTTGTTATTGACACGATCGGTCCATTTATAAAATCTAATAGTAATAATGAATATGCGATAACTATTATATGTGATCTAACGAAATATTTAATCACTATAAATATACCGGACAAAACAGCCAAAACCGTGGCTAGAGCAATTTTTGAAAATTTTATATTTATTTACGGTCCAATGCGGAAAATTATATCTGATATGGGAACGGAATATAGGAAGCAGACTATGCAAGAGCTTTGCAAAATGTTGAATATTGAATACGCTACTTCTACAGCATACCACCATCAAACAGTTGGTACCATCGAAAGATTCCATAGAACGTTTAATGAATATGTTCGTTCATACCTATCATTGAACAGAACAGATTGGGACGAATGGTTAAAGTACTTCACGTACTGTTTCAATACAACACCTTCCACAGTTCATGGATACTGTCCGTATGAATTGATCTTCGGTAAAATGCCACCAACCATACAAGCACTTGGTGCAAATACCGTTGATCCACTATATAATATAGACTCATACGAAAAGAAAGTAAAGTATAGACTTCATATGTCGCAACAACGTGCTGCTAAAATGATTATGAAGTCAAAGGGCAAAAGTTAAGCTCAATATGATAAGGCTAAAAACCCTATTAATATTCAAATGGGTGATTTGGTCTTATTGGAGAATTATTAAGGGCATAAGTTGGAAACCTTATTCAGAGGTCCATATTCAGTTACGCAAATCGATAGTAACGGCAATTGTACTTTGTTATTTGACAATGATAAAATTGTCAAAGTTCATAAGAATGGATTGAAAATTTTCCATTCCAAGAAGGGAATATTTTTATATACATATTAAAGTAAAAAATTACTCAGAAACTAAATTACAGAGAGTAATATTTTTCACTTTAAATCCACTAACAGTTATAATTTAATATTAGTTTCAATTTTTTTTAGTTTATAATAATTTATCCTACCTTGAAATTGTTTTCTTTATTGAAATGAAATTTTAAGTACACGATAAAAGAAAAAGGATAATAAAATAAAACTATTATTATGAACAGATTTCTTTGAATTTTAATACGAAAAAAAAAATTGATTTTTTTTTTAAATTAGAAATTGAAAATAGACGAGTGACGTGTGAATCCTGATCAAATCCATAAATCATTCTCATCTACTGAAATTTTATGAACACGAATGAAAATTTTTTTTGCTATAATTTTTCATTTTCTTATAGTAATTTACATACTAACATACATACATATTTAATAAATATCATAATTATTATATTTAAATTATATAAACAGATCGATCAACTTAATATTGATCAATCTTTTTCATAAAAAGGGAGGTGTAGTGTGTTTGATAAATGTATATTGCCATGTACCAGGCATGCAACATAACACCCATATATTGTATGGAATGTCCATGCTACAACCAACCGGTACTGTGTGGACTAATGCATACGTAAGCATTTCCCACACTTTAGTTGTAGCTAGTAACTATTTCATTTGTATACCTACCCAGCCAGAAATTGCCAATGGTCTGAAAAATCAAGCACTGGCAGAGCACTGTTTGCCAATGGTCCAACAAATAAAGTGCAAAGCACCGATTTACAACGCTCTGCCAACGTTAGTAAAAAGTGTTTTGCCAGTTCTTAATTAACAAAATTTACAACAGTAAAAATAATAAAAGCACTGGCACAGCTCTGGCTTAGAACGCTCTGCCAACGTTCGTAAAAAGTGCTTTGCCAGTACTTGATTTACTAAATATACAACCGTAAAAATAAAAAAGCACTGGCACAGTACTGACTTAGAACACTTTCCCAACATTGGCAAAAAGTGCATTGCCAGTACTTATTTACAAAATTTACAACCGTTAACTTAATAAAAAACAGTGGCACATCCCTTGTTCACAACAAGAATGGAAAAATTCAAAACTAAACTGCTATTTATGATTTGAAGATAAGAATATTAAGGTCTCCTATTATAGTCAGCACAAAGTAGATTAGATTATAGTGGCACTATGCACCGCGACCAGAAGTTGGTATTTTGTGCTGCCAGCGAATACACCCTATAGGTTCAGGCTCCCTACGAAGCCAATTATCCTACCAGGTGAACAGTTCCAAACGTCCGATGGCGTCACTATTCGACCACCAAAATAACGCACCCTCCTGTCGGAGAGTCTCGAACATTTGCAGAGAACATGCTCAGAGGTCTCGGGTTCCAATTCACAAAACCTTCACGTATCCGTAGAGGATCGTCCCATCTTGTACAATTGATACCTAAGGCCACAGTGTATAGTTTTTGTACTAAAATTTTACTTAAGAAATTTATTTTCAAATTTCTTTCTTTAGTGAAATTGTAGTAAAAAATCGTGCTAACTTATCACAAAAATAATTAGATAAAAAAAATATTCAGTTATTTTGTAATTAACTTAGCTGAAGCAAATTACCAAAATCATTCAATAAGAAATAATACAACTCTTTACTTAAGTGAATTACTAAGTAGGACTTTATTGGTCGTTTTTGGTACTGGCAAAGCGCTTATTGCCAGTGCTTTGCCAGCGTTTTAAAAAAGAAACGGCCAAGCCCTGCCCGGTGTTATCGTTGTGGGGTTGGCAAAGCACTTATTATATTACTTTATTGGTTGTTTCTCCAATGCTTTGCCAACGTTTTAAAAATATGGTTTTGGTACTGGCAAAGCGCTCATTGCCAGTGCTTTGCCAACGTTTTGAAAAAGGAACGGCCAAGCCCTGCCCGGTGTCATCATTTTGGGGTTGGCAAAGCGCTTAAATCTTCAGATATCCAACGCTCTGCCAACGCTCATACCACCGTTGAAAGCACTGGGCCAATGATTTGCGGTTCGTATGTTTCTGGCTGGGTAGCTTTAAGTTTTATAGAATAATAAAAGTTAGTTGCTCATTAGTGCCAAAAAATAACGATACCTGTGTTGTTATTGCTATGCTACATTATTCACCTCTAACCGTCTGGTGAAAAAATATGTCGTAGTATTTTATACACCAGACTCTACTTTGAAATTGTACTAAGATACACATTTTGTATGGAATTTGTATGGAAAATTTAGAGGTAGCTTCACATTTTCACTCATAACTTTTGCGCCGCTTTACCAATTTTGCTCATTTTTAATACCAAAGTTTTCTTGAAAATATCCATCAAAGTGAGCAGTCCCTTTTTCGTTTCCGCACCATGATCGGAATGACAAACTGATATATACCCTAATCACAGTGTGTGGAGGGTATACAAATATGTAAATCCTTATATTATATATTTATTTGCTCTATTGCTAATTGAAATAAATCTTAAAAGATTTTAAAATAGAATTTTAAATACGTTAATATACTTTTGTCCTGTTTCGACACATTATAAACGGAATGACAAACTGATATATTTAATTTTAATTTAATTTATTTAAAAAAAAAACCAACCGAGCCCTTCGGGCCATATATAGTTGGTAGACCAACATTAACAATCAACTTCATTATGTCACTTAAAACTATAAAACCTAAAATATCGTATTTTCTAACAATATAAAACATTTTGTATATAGCAAGTTTAACTTACAAAAATTTAAGAAAAAAGTTTAAAAGAATTATTAAAGAATAAAGAAAATGGCATAAACTCACATGACAAAAAGTATTGATGGTTTCAGGGCAATTAGAGAGCATGACTTTATGATAGAATAAAAGCAATCGAATTCGAACAAAATTATTAAAATTACATCCCAAAAAATCAGAAATATGCCTCGAAACATGATCATATGGCTTCAATTTGTAAACAAAACGTATTATTTTATTAAACAGTAAATTACATTTATTGAAGTCATCGACACTACACCCAGAAAAAACGTCAATACAATATATATATACCCTCATCACAGTGTGTGGAGGGTATACAAATATGTAAATCTGTATATTATACATATATTTATTTGCTCTATTGCTAATTGAAATAAATTTTAAAAGATTTTACATCAGATTTTTTAGTACGTTAATATACTTTTGTCCTCCAACAATTACAAAAAATGCTTTTTAAATAAATTTAATTAAATATTCAATGTGTTTTTGTACTTACGTCTAGCGGTAAAAGGGTTGGTGAACAAATATGTGTCAGTCTATTTTTAAATATTTTACTTTATAATGGCATCACAAACAAATTATTTGAAACCCATAAAAATTGACGTTTTGAAAACAATTCCTTATAAATTCCCTATAGTGCAGTATTAAGAATTAAAAAATCAAAGACTAGCTGTGCCACTAAACTGCAGTTAAGTTATTTCATGAATCAAAGACTAGCTGTGCCACTAAACTGCAGTTAAGTTATTTCATGAATTGTGTTAATACGTTTTCTTGATTTCACTTACCGTCTAAATCATTTTGATCATTTATAATATCTGATAAGTCATACATAGGTTGGTAGGCCATTAATTCCGAACCTAAAAAATAATATATGTAAATGCATTTTGATTAAAGAATGTCATATAGATAAAATCGTTTGTTGTTACCTTTCTTATCGTTGTTACTATCATTAGCTAAATTCAAACCATATGATCCTAAAATTTCCGAATCATTAAAGAGCTGTTTTAGAAAGTACAATCAAAACAAATAAAAATTTTAGAAATGTTATAAAATAAATATTAATTGAAATTCTTTTCAAGTTGTTTATAAAAATATGTACATGTACATTTAATAACAAGAAAACAATGAATTGTAATTAGAAAAAAAAGAACGCACTAAGAGACAAAAAAGTTTTAAAATACTACCGTTAGTATTGATTAAGAGAATATGCATTGTCTATCGATAACTATGTGTGCGGCAAATAATCGATTACAGATATCAACTTATTTAAGCTTAAATTGAAATTCATTGTTTTTTTGTTAAAGCTGACCTTATTAAGAAAATCCTCATCCATATCAGGCGGCAAGTATATACGTTTATTGTTCTCAAATGAATTGAATTTTGAATTCTGTATACAGTTGATTCCATTTAAAGGTATCTTTGAGGATTTTAATTGTATTTATTTCAATTAAGATTGTATATTTTGAATTGTTATTTTTCAAAGGGGTTTTTTATAATTTTGGGTTGAGTTTTATTTGAGAAGAGGTAGAGTTAAAATTGTTATGTAGCATCCAATTGAATAATTTTGTATTACACATAAAAATAAGAAAATGAATGATTTATAAAAAAGGGGCAAATAAAAGCAAATATTTTATTACAAACAATCAGTGAAAACAACAAATTAAGAACGAAAAGAATTTTGTTTTAACCTAACAACAAGTGTGTTCGATTACTTTCCCAGTAAAGTCCAGTAAAAATTACTCAGTAACAAAATTACAGAGAGTAAGACAAATTTACAAAAAAAAAGTAAACGAACAATTGGTAAAATATATAAAACAGCTGATTTTAAATAACAAATATTAAAAAAAATCAACTGGTCATTATGGAAAAGATAAAAGTTAATTGAAATTGTCGACCAGAAATAATTTAGAATGTTTTTTAATTTCTTTCATAAATAATTCTTTAATATTTTGCACTTTGAATCCATATACAATTAAAATTTAATTTAATATTTTTTTTGTTTACTAAAAATACAAGCACATTTTTTCAATCATGTCTTTTTTTCTTACAAATTCTTACTGGCAAAAATTTATCCAGTAAGAACTTGTAAGTTTTTTGTCAACAACCTGTCATTTGACTATCTCTTCTTACTATTTTTTACTGAGTATTTGTGTTAACGAACACATTCCAGTAAAAACTATTACAAATTTTTAAAATTTTTGTTATCGAACACACTTAACATTAGGTTAAAACAATTTGAAATTGACAAACATAAACGAAAAATCTAAAACAAAATTTAAAAAATTCATATTTAAAAAAATATATATTTGAAATAAAAAAAGAGAAATAAAGTTCAAGATATTTTATATCATCTGCTGGGTAAACCACAAAACCTTTAAGATTTTTGTGACATTATTAAATCTAATTCAAGTCATTAAATAATGAATCATTTAAAAATTGCAAGATTTTATAACGAGTTTGTTCAACGTCATCATCAAACTCATCAGCGTTATTTGTATCGATTTGATTTGAATTCGAAATCTGTTTACTGCCAGCAGTTATTTTATTAGCATCCTTATAATTTGTTACTTTATCATCATGTGCATTTATAATTGGTGAACTTGCACCTAATAATGTATTGTGGTCCAAAGAATAAACGTCGCTTCGTAATAAGTCTTTTAATGTATCCAACTCATCTCATAGGGCTATTTTTGCCGTTTTTTGTAAAAGTAGCTATTGGTTTTTTGGACATATCTCAGGAAGTATGAGGAGCTTATCCAAGATTATGATATCAATCTCTTCTTTGGAAGATTCTATAGCAGATTAATGCATCAATCATATTTTCGGGTGGGGTTAAGGGGTTAATTATTAATTTCAAAATAGGGCTATTTTTGCCGTTTTTTGTAAAAGTAGCTATTGGTTTTTTGGACATATCTCAGGAAGTAGGAAGAGCTTATCCAAGATTATGGTGTCAATCTCTTCTTTGGAAGATTTTATAGCAGATTAATGCATCAATCATATTTGCGGGTGGGGTTTAAGGGGTTAATTATTAATTTCAAAATAGGGCTATTTTTGCCGTTTTTTGTAAAAGTAGCTATTGGAATATAGAACTTAAATGGTTTATATCTTACTTAACAAATAGAAAACAAATAACTACAGTTGTGTAGTTGGTGTACAATCTGATTTAATTGAAAATGAATTTGGTGTTCCACAAGGATCAATCTTAGGTGCACTATTGTTTAGTATTTACATAAATAATATCCCGAACATTTTGACAAAAAGTGAAATAATTTTATATGCGGATGATACTCTGATATTTACAGAAGGAAATAATGAAGAAGACTGTCACAATAATATGTTGCAAGACATAAACAATATAATTATTTGGTTAAATATGAACAAATTGAAATTAAATGAAACAAAAACGAAAATAATAGAAATAAACATGACTAGTAACAGAAACTTTATAATAAATAACGAAATAATTGAAAAAGTCGAACAAATAAAATAGCTTGGCTTTATAATTGATAAAGAACTTAAATTTAAACGACACATGGACTATATTTGTAGAAAAATTGATAAAAAAAAATTGGAGTTTTTAAAAGAATAAGAAATAAAGTATCAACAATAACAGCAATTAATATACAATATAATACGATTATTAAACCACATTTTGAATTTGGTTCAACAATTATTTATACATGTTGTACAAAAACAGAAATTGAAAGACTACAAAAACTACAAAATAAAGCAATGAGAACAATTTTGAAATGTAACATTTATACTCCAATTGAGTTAATGTTAAATAGCCTTAAATGGTTAAAGATAAATCAGAGATTAGAATTAAATACCATACTTTTTATACAAAAGATGAAAATGGGAATGGCGCCAGAATATCTATGTGAACAAATTAATAATGTGAGAGACGTGCAACCGTATGGGCTGAGAAATGCGGGAGACTTTAGACTGCAACGAGTAAACACGACAGCGATGCAACGATCACTTTTCTATAAAGGACTACAAGTGTCTAACTCGTTACCAAATAATGCCAAAGATGAAGCAAATGAATACATTTTTAAAAGATATTTTACAAATTTTGTAAGAAGATTACAAAATTAACTCCAATGGTGGAAAGATCGTTCCAAATGAGAGTAGCACGGGCTTTTAATAATTTGCCAAATACTTTATGTGATTCGATTAATACATTTAAAAGAACACTTATTCAAAATGTTTCTAATAGAAGATATCAACAATTAATGGCTGCTATATATTATAATTTTTGTTTAGGATTTTTTGGGATTTATTTTTATAGTTTCTAATTAATATTTTTTATTACATTACAAATTTTTATATTTATTTTATTAATTAATTTTAATTAACTTTTGTTATAAAAATACATAAATATTGTAACTTGTTTTGGAGTAGAAGTTTATTACCGATTATGGCCTAAAGGCTAGGTCATTGGAAATAAAGAAAATAAATAAATAAAAAATTTCAAAACATTCAGTTTTTACTAAACATTCTATAATTATTCATTTGTGATCTTCATTTTCAATGACATTGCCTTTTGACCATAATCGATCATAAACTTTTGCTCAAAAACAAGTTACAATATTTATGTATATAACAAGAGATAAATAATTAAAATTAATTAATAAAATAAATATGTAATAAAAAGTATTAATTATAAAATACTTAGAAAAAATAAGTCCCAAATAACCTTAAACAAAAATTAGTTAATTTATAGCAGCCATTAATTGCTAATAAAAAAAAAATACTCTTCTATCATCTATCACACTGAACCCTATAATAGGTACCTATTTCCGGTTTATTCGATAGTCGAAAATTTAACTTTTTGGAAAAAAAACGAAACAAACAAAATTAAAAAAACCGATTTTAAAAAACCGTCTCGATCACCATAATATAATTTTTATATTTCTTAACTTGTGCAAACAATAGTATAACAATACTATTGTTATGACATGGTTTTACTTACCTTGCTCCAACAAATGAGATTGTTTGTTTCAGGATCTTCCACTAGACGCCATAATTTTGCAAGAAATGCTGGCACACCAGCACCTGTCTCGCTGAATGAATGCATTCCTTTTTATTTTATTAGTTTGTTGAAGATTTTCTTCTTTTGCCTCTATTTTGTATACATAGGTATACTTTTTAAAATAGTTTTTCAGATTTTTTTATCGTCTTTAACTGCAATTATAGTAACATAAAAGATTAAATTTAGAATTTTTGCACAAAAATACCACTCACTTAACCAAATTATCTATTATGTACAACAAAACAATCCGATTTGAAGTTTGCTTAGGATCATATAAAAAAACTAATAATGGACCCCACGTCGGTTATTATTTCTTCAATAATAAGATGAATGTTGTTGAATTTTGAAAAATTGCACTGGAATATTTTTCTTATGGTGTTTTCTTTTCTGGAAAAAAGTGTTGCCTTCTTAATGTGCAACGTTTTTCAAATTTTACCCTCGCCCCATTAAAATGAAGCATTTTTACAATCAGAATAGAACACAATTTCATCACATATTACATTTATTTAACCCTTTGACGACGAATGGGATACATATGTCCCATTTGATTTTTTTGGCATTAGAGCCACATTTTTGAATGGATTTTGACCAAATCGGTGTTGTTCGATAAAAAACAAATGCCTTTTTTGGTTTTCGTGTTGAAATTAAGGTCTCATTTGGGGTTAAGGGCGTCTCAAAGTCAAAAATTTGTATTTTTTTTGTCAATTTTAGTTTCCTAATATCTCGGGGTCTAAATAATATTGTTGGATAAACTTTTAGTATTAGATGTATCAATGCCTTATGAACATTTATTGATCAACACATTTTTAATTAGTTCCATACTTTTCTCGGGGGGGCTGAAAATATGATGGGACATATGCGTCCCATTCGTCGTCAAAGGTAAAAATAAAGGAGCATTTTTTTTTTTAATTTTTTTTTTTATTTAATATTTTATAATTAAAAAAAAAAGAAAACAAACAATTTAGTAAAAAAAATAAAAAAAACTTAAAAAACAAAAACTTAAAAAACAAAAACTTAAAAATTCATTTAAAATTCATTTAAAATTATGAGATCCCATAAATGGTTCTTATAAATTATTTCAAAATCGAACTTAGTTGTGATAAATTTCAAAACAATTTCTGTCCGCAGTAAAGCACATTGGTTTTTTACATTCAAAACAAATTGTGTTTGTTCGATTTTCAATTCCGTTTTTTGTGCAAACAACACATCGCTTCCTGACTCCTCCATCCATTCTTGTTTGATAATGCCCAGCTAAATCCGGTACTGCCCTCAGTCTTGACCGCGTAAAGGATTCTCGTGATGTCGGGGTAATACCAACTTTTCGACTACAAAAGTTTCGACAATAAAGTTTCGTTTGGTGAATTATGTGCTCTATTAGTGCGTCGAAATCACAAACTGCATTAAAGACTTCTAAAACAGTTGGGACCTTCTCATCAGCGCTTACCTTTGGATTTAAACCCTGCCCGTATACGTAAACGTATTGGGTCTTTTCCACTGAAATTTAACTAAAAGTTCTTTGGCATCTTTAAGTTTGGGAACACCTTTTGCCATTGACGCATCAGTCTTAGAATTTTTGCTCGTTGAAGGTTTTTCGGTCTGTAGAATATCTTCGATTTCGGCTCCGTTCGCTAAATCGGTAAAATCATCCAAAAAGGTCTATCCTCGATATCTAATTCAAACACATTTTCTTCATCTACACTATCCGATGCGTTCAAAAGCTCTACAATTTCATCCTCAGTTTCATAAAACCGTCGCAATCGGCTCATTTTCAAAAATAACTTTTATGGTTTTGGTAGATGGCAAATATGTTTTCAAAACACAACTAAAAACACGAATTTACGCATAAATTGCAGAATGCAAACCGTTGCACAGTTGATTAGAAACTACTTGCTTGAATCGTTTTTGTGTGCTTTGCAATATAAATAAATCAACACAGCAACACAAAATGCGTTTTAATATTTAATGCATTTGTTCCCAAATTTTTACCTTTGACGACGAATGGGACACATGGGTCCCATGATTTTACTCTTAGAAGGAGTAACAATTTTTAAATTTTGACAACACTTTAGTCGTGAAATGTTGTGCTTCCGAGTAAGAATCCGCAATAAAATTTTCAAAATTTCCAGCGGAAAATTTTTCGTCGTCAAAGGGTTAAACAAATCTGTTTTTTATTGTTGTTAAAGTTCGGGTTCGAATCCCAGCAAACTTTAAAAAAATTTAATGTTTTTTTTAATAATTAATATTTGTTTTTTTTATTATAATTTAAAAAATTTGGATTTAGCTCCATACATTTTTTTAAATTAATTTTTTTTTTTTATAATTTTGTTTGTAAGCGAATTTCAGATTAAAAAAATTATTAAATACTTACAAAAAGAAAAAATTAAAAAAATAGCAAAAACAAACTAAAAAAAATCGTAAATTAAATTTAACAAAAAAAAAAAAATATAAAAAAATGTGATACCAATATGGGTTCGAACTCGGGATCTTCTGTATCAGAAGCCAGCACACTACCACTCTGCTACCAAGGTGAGAGTTTTCTCGCCAAAAACTTTGCAATATATACACATGAGATTGATAAGCAAAAAAAAACAAGGCAACATCCAACCCTGTAAATTTTTTGAGGGCAGGAAATGTTGCATATTTTGCCTTTTATAAGGCAACACTTTTAGAAACAAACACGGTACCCTCTTAGAGTGTTCACCTCATTTTAGAAAAGAACACGAATAAGGAAATTTAAGGCAAAGTGCAAAAAAAATGTGACATTTTTGTCAGAAAAGAAAACGCTATTAATTATGCGCTTTCTAAGGAAATGTAAATGAAAAAAAAAAACACAGAAAATGTAATAACGTAAAAATTATTATTTTTGTTGGCGTTTTGAATATTTTTGTTTTCTGCAATAAGACCACAATGTTTGTCTTTTAAAAATTTACCTAAAAAAACACACACAAAACGGAAGAAAACAAGGCTCCAAAATGTAAGAAAAACAATTTAAGAATTATATCCACGAAGCTGCACCTAGCGGCGTATTTTATATTTGTTGTTGTAGTGTAGTAACAATTAACCGAAACCGAATGACCACGAATATAATACACAGAAAACGGCAAAAAAAATATATATATAAAAGGCGAAGTAGACTACCGAAGGGAAAATTTCTGAAATTTATATCATGGTAAATGCTTAATATATTACAGTTTTCGGTAATTATTAATATTATTTAATGAATAAACACAGTTCAAGAACTCTTTTTCACAAAAATTAAACACCAACACGATCTTATTTCTAAAAAACAATTTTGTCTGCAGCGTAGCTTAAAATTTTACAAATTTCGTTCTTTTTTCACAAGTATTTATCAATGTTGCCAACATGGCGCTTTTTTTTACTAATCTAGTCGTATTTTGTAACAGTAGCTGGTATAAATAGTAAGGAGATCGGATGGAGTGAAGTAAGTCTTGCACCGTTTTAGAAAACCGAGACACTTGAATGCCTCTTTCGACACTTGAAATACGTGCTTATACCAACGGACATCACACTGTATTCTCATGCCCAGAACATCAAGAGTATCCGATTCCTCAATACCTATACCATCCATAGTTACAGATGACAATGTCAATTCCACAGCCCGTCTGTGGGTTAACATACAACATTGGGTCTTGCGTGCATTAAAATCGACCTTATTCGTGCGACCCCACTCGGAGATTGTAGAAAGGTCTTGATTGAGTGTGTCATTCATGTTCTGCCGCATGCCCTCTATCTCCAAAGAGCTTGGCCTGTGATCGAATGAAAATGAATGACAAATGTTGCTGTCGTCTGCAAAAGAGTAGATAGGGTTGATGGTCTGACCAAGAAGGTCATTAATAAAAATAAGAAAAAGGGTAGGAGAAAGAACAGAACCTTGCGGTACCCCTGAATTTAGCTGAAACTCGTTTGATGAGACCCCATCTAAAACAACACGTATAGTGCGGTCTCTGAGAAAACTCGTTATAAATCGAGAGAAGACATTACCGACACCAAAAGCAACTAGCTTAGTCACGAGTGCCCCGTGCCACACACGATCGAACGCCTTAGAAATATCTAGAGCAACCACTTTACTCTCACCAAAGCGGTGGATTGACCGGCTCCAACGTTCCGATAGAAACGCCAACAGGTCTCCCGTAGATCGACCACTACGGAAGCCATACTGTCGATCATTTAAAAGTAAATTGGTCTCTAAATATTTCACAAGATGGTGGTTAACCATGGTCTCCATCACTTTGGAGAGCGCAGAGCAAATTGCGATTGGGCGGTAATTTTCAGGGTTGTTAGCCGCATCCTTTTTAGGGATAGGCTGGACATTGGCCACCTTCCAGCATGAGGGGAAGATTCCCGCACGGTACGAAGAGCTGAAAAGTTTTGCCAATGGACGTGCCAACGTTAAAGAGCACTGTTTCAGCACCAGTGCTGATATGCCATCCGGCCCCGGTGACTTATTTACGTTGAGATCCGCAAGAACCCTTTTTACTGCCCGGGCCCGAAAGAAAATCGAAGGCATAGTATAAGATACCCTTTCGAGACACTTGAATGCCTCTTTCGACACTTGAAATACGTGCTTATACCAACGGACATCACACTGTATTCTCATGCCCAGAACATCAAGAGTATCCGATTCCTCAATACCTATACCATCCATAGTTACAGATGACAATGTCAATTCCACAGCCCGTCTGTGGGTTAACATACAACATTGGGTCTTGCGTGCATTAAAATCGACCTTATTCGTGCGACCCCACTCGGAGATTGTAGAAAGGTCTTGATTGAGTGTGTCATTCATGTTCTGCCGCATGCCCTCTATCTCCAAAGAGCTTGGCATGTGATCGAATGAAAATGAATGACAAATGTTGCTGTCGTCTGCAAAAGAGTAGATAGGGTTGATGGTCTGACCAAGAAGGTCATTAATAAAAATAAGAAAAAGGGTAGGAGAAAGAACAGAACCTTGCGGTACCCCTGAATTTAGCTGAAACTCGTTTGATGAGACCCCATCTAAAACAACACGTATAGTGCGGTCTCTGAGAAAACTCGTTATAAATCGAGAGAAGACATTACCGACACCAAAAGCAACTAGCTTAGTCACGAGTGCCCCGTGCCACACACGATCGAACGCCTTAGAAATATCTAGAGCAACCACTTTACTCTCACCAAAGCGGTGGATTGACCGGCTCCAACGTTCCGATAGAAACGCCAACAGGTCTCCCGTAGATCGACCACTACGGAAGCCATACTGTCGATCATTTAAAAGTAAATTGGTCTCTAAATATTTCACAAGATGGTGGTTAACCATGGTCTCCATCACTTTGGAGAGCGCAGAGCAAATTGCGATTGGGCGGTAATTTTCAGGGTTGTTAGCCGCATCCTTTTTAGGGATAGGCTGGACATTGGCCACCTTCCAGCATGAGGGGAAGATTCCCGCACGGTACGAAGAGCTGAAAAGTTTTGCCAATGGACGTGCCAACGTTAAAGAGCACTGTTTCAGCACCAGTGCTGATATGCCATCCGGCCCCGGTGACTTATTTACGTTGAGATCCGCAAGAACCCTTTTTACTGCCCGGGCCCGAAAGAAAATCGAAGGCATAGTATAAGATACCCTTTCGAGACACTTGAATGCCTCTTTCGACACTTGAAATACGTGCTTATACCAACGGACATCACACTGTATTCTCATGCCCAGAACATCAAGAGTATCCGATTCCTCAATACCTATACCATCCATAGTTACAGATGACAATGTCAATTCCACAGCCCGTCTGTGGGTTAACATACAACATTGGGTCTTGCGTGCATTAAAATCGACCTTATTCGTGCGACCCCACTCGGAGATTGTAGAAAGGTCTTGATTGAGTGTGTCATTCATGTTCTGCCGCATGCCCTCTATCTCCAAAGAGCTTGGCATGTGATCGAATGAAAATGAATGACAAATGTTGCTGTCGTCTGCAAAAGAGTAGATAGGGTTGATGGTCTGACCAAGAAGGTCATTAATAAAAATAAGAAAAAGGGTAGGAGAAAGAACAGAACCTTGCGGTACCCCTGAATTTAGCTGAAACTCGTTTGATGAGACCCCATCTAAAACAACACGTATAGTGCGGTCTCTGAGAAAACTCGTTATAAATCGAGAGAAGACATTACCGACACCAAAAGCAACTAGCTTAGTCACGAGTGCCCCGTGCCACACACGATCGAACGCCTTAGAAATATCTAGAGCAACCACTTTACTCTCACCAAAGCGGTGGATTGACCGGCTCCAACGTTCCGATAGAAACGCCAACAGGTCTCCCGTAGATCGACCACTACGGAAGCCATACTGTCGATCATTTAAAAGTAAATTGGTCTCTAAATATTTCACAAGATGGTGGTTAACCATGGTCTCCATCACTTTGGAGAGCGCAGAGCAAATTGCGATTGGGCGGTAATTTTCAGGGTTGTTAGCCGCATCCTTTTTAGGGATAGGCTGGACATTGGCCACCTTCCAGCATGAGGGGAAGATTCCCGCACGGTACGAAGAGCTGAAAAGTTTTGCCAATGGACGTGCCAACGTTAAAGAGCACTGTTTCAGCACCAGTGCTGATATGCCATCCGGCCCCGGTGACTTATTTACGTTGAGATCCGCAAGAACCCTTTTTACTGCCCGGGCCCGAAAGAAAATCGAAGGCATAGTATAAGATACCCTTTCGAGAACGGGCAGTGGTTGATCGCTTTCCGGCAAGAAAGAATTTCTTGCAAAAAGTTCAGCGAAAAGGTTGGCCTTATCAACCGGGTCAGTGAATGATTGATCGTCCTTTAAAAGAGTTGGAATAGAAGAACTAGCATTATCCCTTACTCTTTTAACAAACGACCAAAAGGTCTTACTGCCCCGAGGAGCAGAAAGAACTTTGGCACGTAGACGCTGTTCGTATAAAACCTTTTCGCGTCTAAGTACCTTGGCACACTCGGTTCTCGCCTTTTTGCGGTGCAGATCAGTAACGGCGTTCTTATTCGAACGCCAATTACTGAACGCTGCCTCTCTGGATCTGACTGCATTTTTGCACGTCTGGTTAAACCAACACTTGTGTTTTGATTTAACCGAAATATGTTTCGTTGGAATAAAAAGTTTCATTCCTAGCATAATAATATTGACTACCATTTCTGTAGCGGCATCGACGTTGTCGTCGAGAAAACAGATTTTCCAGTTAAAATGCCGAAAGAAATCGTTGAGCTCGTCCCAACGAGCTTTTTCATAGAGGAAAATAGAGCGTTTTGGCGCTAAGTTGGAAACGCTGCGAAGAGTAGAATATGAAAAAGATGCAGAAATAGTACTGTGATCCGAATTTCCGAGAGGATGCGGATGATACTCTGATATTTACAGAAGGAAATAATGAAGAAGACTGTCACAATAATATGTTGCAAGACATAAACAATATAATTATTTGGTTAAATATGAACAAATTAAAATTAAATGAAACAAAAACGAAAATAATAGAAATAAACATGACTAGTAACAGAAACTTTATAATAAATAACGAAATAATTGAAAAAGTCGAACAAATAAAATATCTTGGCTTTATAATTGATAAAGAACTTAAATTTAAAGAACACATGGACTATATTTGTAGAAAAATTGGTAAAAAAAATTGGAGTTTTTAAAAGAATAAGAAATAAAGTATCAACAATAACAGCAATTAATATATATAATACGATTATTAAACCACATTTTGAATTTGGTTCAACAATTATTTATACATGTTGTACAAAAACAGAAATCGAAAGACTACAAAAACTACAAAATAAAGCAATGAGAACAATTTTGAAATGTAACATTTATACTCCAATTGAGTTAATGTTAAATAGCCTTAAATGGTTAAAGATAAATCAGAGATTAGAATTAAATACCATACTTTTTATACAAAAGATGAAAATGGGAATGGCGCCAGAATATCTATGTGAACAAATTAATAATGTGAGAGACGTGCAACCGTATGGGCTGAGAAATGCGGGAGACTTTAGACTGCAACGAGTAAACACGACAGCGATGCAACGATCAATTTTCTATAAAGGACTACAAGTGTCTAACTCGTTACCAAATAATGCCAAAGATGAAGCAAATGAATACATTTTTAAAAGATATTTTATAAATTTTGTAAGAAGATTACAAAATTAACTCCAATGGTGGAAAGATCGTTCCAAATGAGAGTAGCACGGGCTTTTAATAATTTGCCAAATACTTTATGTGATTCGATTAATACATTTAAAAGAACACTTATTCAAAATGTTTCTAATAGAAGATATCAACAATTAATGGCTGCTATATATTATAATTTTTGTTTAGGATTTTTTGGGATTTATTTTTATAGTTTCTAATTAATATTTTTTATTACATAATTATACATTACAAATTTTTATATTTATTTTATTAATTAATTTTAATTAACTTTTGTTATAAAAATACATAAATATTGTAACTTGTTTTGGAGTAGAAGTTTATTACCGATTATGGCCTAAAGGCTAGGTCATTGGAAATAAAGAAAATAAATAAATAAAAAATTTCAAAACATTCAGTTTTTACTAAACATTCTATAATTATTCATTTGTGATCTTCATTTCCAATGACATTGCCTTTTGACCATAATCGATCATAAACTTCTGCTCAAAAACAAGTTACAATATTTATGTATATAACAAGAGATACATAATTAAAATTAATTTATATAATAAATATGTAATAAAAAGTATTAATTATAAAATACTTAGAAAAAATAAGTCCCAAATAACCTTAAACAAAAATTAGTTAATTTATAGCAGCCATTAATTGCTTATAAAAAAAAATACTCTTCTATCATCTATCACACTGAACCCTATAATAGGTACCTATTTCCGGTTTATTCGATAGTCGAAAATTTAACTTAAGGAAATTTAAGGCAAAGTGCAAAAAAAATGTGACATTTTTGTCAGAAAAGAAAACGCTATTAATTATGCGCTTTCTAAGGAAATGTAAATGAAAAAAAAACACAGAAAATGTAATAACGTAAAAATTATTATTTTTGTTGGCGTTTTGAATATTTTTGTTTTCTGCAATAAGACCACAATGTTTGTCTTTTAAAAATTTACCTAAAAAAACACACACAAAACGGAAGAAAACAAGGCTCCAAAATGTAAGAAAAACAATTTAAGAATTATATCCACGAAGCTGCACCTAGCAGCGTATTTTATATTTGTTGTTGTAGTGTAGTAACAATTAACCGAAACCGAATGACCACGAATATAATACACAGAAAACGGCAAAAAAAATATATATATAAAAGGCGAAGTAGACTACCGAAGGGAAAATTTCTGAAATTTATATCATGGTAAATGCTTAATATATTACAGTTTTCGGTAATTATTAATATTATTTAATGAATAAACACAGTTCAAGAACTCTTTTTCACAAAAATTAAACACCAACACGATCTTATTTCTAAAAAACAATTTTGTCTGCAGCGTAGCTTAAAATTTTACAAATTTCGTTCTTTTTTCACAAGTATTTATCAATGTTGCCAACATGGCGCTTTTTTTTACTAATCTAGTCGTATTTTGTAACAGTAGCTGGTATAAATAGTAAGGAGATCGGATGGAGTGAAGTAAGTCTTGCACCGTTTTAGAAAACCGAGACACTTGAATGCCTCTTTCGACACTTGAAATACGTGCTTATACCAACGGACATCACACTGTATTCTCATGCCCAGAACATCAAGAGTATCCGATTCCTCAATACCTATACCATCCATAGTTACAGATGACAATGTCAATTCCACAGCCCGTCTGTGGGTTAACATACAACATTGGGTCTTGCGTGCATTAAAATCGACCTTATTCGTGCGACCCCACTCGGAGATTGTAGAAAGGTCTTGATTGAGTGTGTCATTCATGTTCTGCCGCATGCCCTCTATCTCCAAAGAGCTTGGCCTGTGATCGAATGAAAATGAATGACAAATGTTGCTGTCGTCTGCAAAAGAGTAGATAGGGTTGATGGTCTGACCAAGAAGGTCATTAATAAAAATAAGAAAAAGGGTAGGAGAAAGAACAGAACCTTGCGGTACCCCTGAATTTAGCTGAAACTCGTTTGATGAGACCCCATCTAAAACAACACGTATAGTGCGGTCTCTGAGAAACCTCGTTATAAATCGAGAGAAGACATTACCGACACCAAAAGCAACTAGCTTAGTCACGAGTGCCCCGTGCCACACACGATCGAACGCCTTAGAAATATCTAGAGCAACCACTTTACTCTCACCAAAGCGGTGGATTGACCGGCTCCAACGTTCCGATAGAAACGCCAACAGGTCTCCCGTAGATCGACCACTACGGAAGCCATACTGTCGATCATTTAAAAGTAAATTGGTCTCTAAATATTTCACAAGATGGTGGTTAACCATGGTCTCCATCACTTTGGAGAGCGCAGAGCAAATTGCGATTGGGCGGTAATTTTCAGGGTTGTTAGCCGCATCCTTTTTAGGGATAGGCTGGACATTGGCCACCTTCCAGCATGAGGTGAAGATTCCCGCACGGTACGAAGAGCTGAAAAGTTTTGCCAATGGACGTGCCAACGTTAAAGAGCACTGTTTCAGCACCAGTGCTGATATGCCATCCGGCCCCGGTGACTTATTTACGTTGAGATCCGCAAGAACCCTTTTTACTGCCCGGGCCCGAAAGAAAATCGAAGGCATAGTATAAGATACCCTTTCGAGAACGGGCAGTGGTTGATCGCTTTCCGGCAAGAAAGAATTTCTTGCAAAAAGTTCAGCGAAAAGGTTGGCCTTATCAACCGGGTCAGTGAATGATTGATCGTCCTTTAAAAGAGTTGGAATAGAAGAACTAGCATTATCCCTTACTCTTTTAACAAACGACCAAAAGGTCTTACTGCCCCGAGGAGCAGAAAGAACTTTGGCACGTAGACGCTGTTCGTATAAAACCTTTTCGCGTCTAAGTACCTTGGCACACTCGGTTCTCGCCTTTTTGCGGTGCAGATCAGTAACGGCGTTCTTATTCGAACGCCAATTACTGAACGCTGCCTCTCTGGATCTGACTGCATTTTTGCACGTCTGGTTAAACCAACACTTGTGTTTTGATTTAACCGAAATATGTTTCGTTGGAATAAAAAGTTTCATTCCTAGCATAATAATATTGACTACCATTTCTGTAGCGGCATCGACGTTGTCGTCGAGAAAACAGATTTTCCAGTTAAAATGCCGAAAGAAATCGTTGAGCTCGTCCCAACGAGCTTTTTCATAGAGGAAAATAGAGCGTTTTGGCGCTAAGTTGGAAACGCTGCGAAGAGTAGAATATGAAAAAGATGCAGAAATAGTACTGTGATCCGAATTTCCGAGAGGATGCGGATGATACTCTGATATTTACAGAAGGAAATAATGAAGAAGACTGTCACAATAATATGTTGCAAGACATAAACAATATAATTATTTGGTTAAATATGAACAAATTAAAATTAAATGAAACAAAAACGAAAATAATAGAAATAAACATGACTAGTAACAGAAACTTTATAATAAATAACGAAATAATTGAAAAAGTCGAACAAATAAAATATCTTGGCTTTATAATTGATAAAGAACTTAAATTTAAAGAACACATGGACTATATTTGTAGAAAAATTGGTAAAAAAAATTGGAGTTTTTAAAAGAATAAGAAATAAAGTATCAACAATAACAGCAATTAATATACAATATAATACGATTATTAAACCACATTTTGAATTTGGTTCAACAATTATTTATACATGTTGTACAAAAACAGAAATCGAAAGACTACAAAAACTACAAAATAAAGCAATGAGAACAATTTTGAAATGTAACATTTATACTCCAATTGAGTTAATGTTAAATAGCCTTAAATGGTTAAAGATAAATCAGAGATTAGAATTAAATACCATACTTTTTATACAAAAGATGAAAATGGGAATGGCGCCAGAATATCTATGTGAACAAATTAATAATGTGAGAGACGTGCAACCGTATGGGCTGAGAAATGCGGGAGACTTTAGACTGCAACGAGTAAACACGACAGCGATGCAACGATCAATTTTCTATAAAGGACTACAAGTGTCTAACTCGTTACCAAATAATGCCAAAGATGAAGCAAATGAATACATTTTTAAAAGATATTTTATAAATTTTGTAAGAAGATTACAAAATTAACTCCAATGGTGGAAAGATCGTTCCAAATGAGAGTAGCACGGGCTTTTAATAATTTGCCAAATACTTTATGTGATTCGATTAATACATTTAAAAGAACACTTATTCAAAATGTTTCTAATAGAAGATATCAACAATTAATGGCTGCTATATATTATAATTTTTGTTTAGGATTTTTTGGGATTTATTTTTATAGTTTCTAATTAATATTTTTTATTACATAATTATACATTACAAATTTTTATATTTATTTTATTAATTAATTTTAATTAACTTTTGTTATAAAAATACATAAATATTGTAACTTGTTTTGGAGTAGAAGTTTATTACCGATTATGGCCTAAAGGCTAGGTCATTGGAAATACAGAAAATAAATAAATAAAAAATTTCAAAACATTCAGTTTTTACTAAACATTCTATAATTATTCATTTGTGATCTTCATTTCCAATGACATTGCCTTTTGACCATAATCGATCATAAACTTCTGCTCAAAAACAAGTTACAATATTTATGTATATAACAAGAGATAAATAATTAAAATTAATTTATATAATAAATATGTAATAAAAAGTATTAATTATAAAATACTTAGAAAAAATAAGTCCCAAATAACCTTAAACAAAAATTAGTTAATTTATAGCAGCCATTAATTGCTTATAAAAAAAAATACTCTTCTATCATCTATCACACTGAACCCTATAATATGTACCTATTTCCGGTTTATTCGATAGTCGAAAATTTAACTTTTTGGAAAAAACGAAACAAACAAAATTAAAAAAACCGATTTTAAAAACCGTCTCGATCACCATAATATAATTTTTATATTTCTTAACTTGTGCAAACAATAGTATAACAATACTATTGTTATGACATGGTTTTACTTACCTTGCTCCAACAAATGAGATTGTTTGTTTCAGGATCTTCCACTAGACGCCATAATTTTGCAAGAAATGCTGGCACACCAGCACCTGTCTCGCTGAATGCATGCATTCCTTTTTATTTTATTAGTTTGTTGAAGATTTTCTTCTTTTGGCTCTATTTTGTATACATAGGTATACTTTTTAAAATAGTTTTTCAGATTTTTTATCGTCTTTAACTGCAATTATAGTAACATAAAGATTAAATTTAGAATTTTTGCATAAAAATACCACTCACTTAACCAAATTATCTATTATGTACATCAAAACAATCAGATTTGAAGTTTGCTTAGGAACATATAAAAAACTAATAATGGCCCCACGTCGCTGAATGCATGCATTCCTTTTGATTTTATTAGTTTGTTCACGATTTTCTTCTTTTGGCTCTATTTTGTATACATAGGTATACTTTTTAAAATAGTTTTTCTGATTTTTGATCGTCTTTAACTGCAATTATAGTAAAATAAATGATTAAATTTAGAATTTTTGCACAAAAATACCACTCACTTAACCAAATTATCTATTATGTACATCAAAACAATCCGATTTGGCATAAAATCGGTTTACCGACACCTCACCAAAATAAATGAAATTTTGTCCTTTAATAGAAGAGACCACGCTGAGTCGAAATAAAAAAAAATTTTGCGTCGCTCACGCCCCCTTTTCAGTGGGCGGGGCTCCAAAGTTTGAAATGAAATTGCAAATAACTTCAAAACTACTTGTCCGATCTTAACAAAATTGGCGTCGTTGGAAAGGTCTCGAAAATATCTTTCCAATGAGGTATATAGTGTCCCAAAATATTAACCCCTTGCTGCCCAAATAAAGCATTTTTGTTTTTTTTATGATTTTTTTTTTAACGCTCTTTTTGTTAAATAACGCCTATATAAGTACATAAAAAGTGTATAAAAAGGGAAAGTGTGTTTTATAAGCTTTCATAAAAGGTGCAACATGACCCCATAGGTCTTGAAATGAAGTAGTTATTAAGGGTTAAAGTTGACCATTAATAGGCAAAACTATGATTTTTGCAAGATTTTGAAAATTAGATTTTGTTGTATGGTATGGTTTAAGATTTTGTATGCAAAAGAAAACTTGTAAATATGCCAAAATTTCTGCGGCCCGGGGCGAAGCCTCAGCGAAGCCGGTGGGAGGACTGGTGGGAAGAGAAAACCCCTAAGCCCGGCCGAAGGCCGGCTATGCAGAAAAACTTTATTCTACAAACATAGTTTAACATAGCCCACTCTTGAATAAATTACAAAAAAAAGCTTGTGTTATTTATACAAAACTTGTATAAACCGGAATAATTGATTGAAAAAGGGGTTTACAAAGTAGGCTTAGATATTCTTATACCAGTTTTTTTTCTGCGTGTAGCCATTTCTTCTTTGAATTTGCTTTTATGTATTTTCGTTAATTAACCGTTACTTTTTAAGTAAGAAAAAAGAAATTAAGAAGGTTAAACAAATTTCTGTTACTTAAAAGTGGAAATAACAAAATAATATGAATTTGTTTCGGATTTTAAAAATGTTTAACAATGAGTTACATGGCCCTGTTCCTGAAAAAGCGTTGGGCTATTTACAGGATTTAGGTGTTATATTAAGAGAGGGTGAATATTTATGTCCCCAGGGCCATGTACTCAAGTTAACTAAATCGGATGATAATTGTGATGGATGGGTTTGGAGGTAAGTGAAAATATTTATTTTCAAATTTGTTATTAAATATTTTATTTGTAGATGTTGTGCAAAATATAAAAACGTGTACAAAAGAATAGTGAAGTGCAAATCTAAAATTTCAATTCGAAAGGACACGTATTTTAATCGAAGCCATTTGTCCATTTGCCAAATTTTATGTTTTTCTCATCTCTGGGC
Organism: Delia radicum; assembly: GCA_021234595.1. Lineage (NCBI taxonomy): Eukaryota > Metazoa > Arthropoda > Insecta > Diptera > Anthomyiidae > Delia > Delia radicum. The sequence continues at coordinate 31,457 of CM037855.1, read as the reverse complement.
TGAAAACATAGAATTAAAGCAAATAATGAAGTAGGTGGAAATTGGGCTTACTACAGCGGTCGACTGGAATAGTTTTGCCAGAGAGGTGGTCATTTTTGGACAAAATGAAGATGACCTTAAGATTGGAGGTGCAGGAAAAGTTGTGGAGATCGATGAATCGAAGGTTGGCCGCCGAAAATACCACAGAGGACATAAAGTAGAAGGACAGTGGGTTTTCGGCGGTGTGTGGGAAGTGTTTTTTCGTACCCGTAGAAGAACGGTCTCGGGAAGTTCTTTTAGAAATAATAAAAGAGAAAATACTTCCCGGAACTACAATTATATCGGATTATTGGAAGGTAAGATTTTAATTAATTTTAAATGTGTATAAAAATATTTCTACTTTCGTTTGTTTCATTTTAGGCTTACGATACACTAGATGTAGAGGGCTATACTCATCTTAAAGTGAACCATTCACTTAATTTCAAGGACCCGGTGACTGGCGCGCATTCGAATACAATCGAAGGAATCTGGCGCCACTTAAAGAATTACTTGCCGCACTACAATAGAAGAAAGTATTTCTTTAATGGGTAAGAATCTTTTTATTTTTTATTTATACACTCAGGGAATTATGTCGGTAAAATTAACTGAAAATGACAGACATTTTTATAATTACAGTTAAAAACTACTACTGTTACCTACATGAATGACTGACATGTAGTAACTGCACAACTTTCTGAGTGTACATCGAATTTTTTTATAAATATATTTCTATATTTTTATAGTTATATCCAGAAGTTCATGTTTGCGCGCCGGTGTCGAAGCATGGAAACTGACGCTTTTGAGGAGTTTTTGAAACTTGCCGGAAAGCTCTACTCCCCGCTCGCCCAATGCGAGCGGGTAGATGTGGAGTGGCAACCAGAAGATGAGGATAGCATCTTCGAGGAATCCGATTTTGCGGGATGGACGGAAGAGGAAGAAGTCGTCATTCCAAATAAGAAAAGAAGTGTATAAACAACGCTCCACGTCCAAATATGACCACCACCAGTCTTCAGCTGTAGGAAGCTCAATTTCCACCTGCTCCATTATTTGCTTTAATTCTATGTTTTTAAACTTGGCAAATGGCTTCGATTAAAGTATGTGTACTTTCGAATCGAAATTTTAGAAATTCGCTTTGTTTTTTTTTTTTTTGTACACGTTTGAGTATTTTGCACAATATCAACAATTAACAATTAATTAGTGCGTTATTTTTAATTTTATTGAATAAAAAAATTTATTAATTTTCCAGAAAATAATTTATAAAATTTTAAACATTTCTGCCCAAAAAACAATGTTTTTTTTTTTGAGGCTAAAGAGCAGTTTATGGGGTTTCGGAAAAATAAAAAAATAAAAAATTAGAAAATTAGATTTTGTTGTATGGTATGGTTTAAGATTTTGTATACAAAAGGAAACTTGTAAATATGCCAAAATTTCTGCGGCCCGGGGCGAAGCCTCAGCGAAGCCGGTGGGAGGACTGGTGGGAGGAGAAAACCCCTAAGCCCGGCCGAAGGCCGGTTACGCAGAAAAACTATTTTGCAAAGACCCATATATGGTCACGTCGATATATGGTTCAAAATTTGAAAAAGGGTGTGTAAAAAAAATCATTATGCTTTTTTTGGGCAGTAAAGGGTTAATATTTTAGGACATTATATACACCATTGGAAAGATATTTTTGAGATCTTTCCGCCTGAGAAATATGGTCACGTCGATATATGGCTCAAATTTTGAAAAAAGGACGTTTAAAAAAAAAAAAATATAAAAAAAAACAAAAATTGTTTTATTTGGGCAGCAAAGGGTTAATATTTTAGGACATTTTATACTCCATTGGAAAGATATTTTCAAGACCTTTCCAACGACGCCAGTTTTGTTAAGATCAGATAAGTAGTTTTGAAGTTATTTCGGATTTCATTTCAAACTTTGGAGCCCCGCCCACTGAAAAGGGGGCGTGAGCTACGCAACTCTGTGGGGTCAAATGTTCAAGGTCAAAAAATTTCAAAAAATTCTGAGAGGTGTCGGTAAACTGAATTTTTTCCCGTTTTGAATATTTTTGTTTTCTGCATTAAGATCCCAATGTTTGTCTTCTAAAAATTTACCTAAAAAAACACACACAAAACGGAAGAAAACAAGGCTCCAAAATGTAAGAAAAACAATTTAAGAATTATATCCACGAAGCAGCACCTAGCGGCGTATTTTATATTTTTTGTTGTAGTGTAGTAACAATTAACCGAATGACCACGAATATAATACACAGAAAACGGCAAAAAAAATATATATATATACAAGGCGAAGTAGACTACCGAAGGAAAAATTTCTGAAATTTATATCATGGTAAATGCTTAATATATTACAGTTTTCGGTAATTATTAATATTATTTAATGAATAAACACAGTTCAAGAACTCTTTTTCACAAAAATTAAACACTAACACGATCTTATTTCTAAAAAACAATTTTTTTCTGCAGCGTAGCTTAAAATTTTACAAATTTCGTTCTTTTTTCACAAGTATTTATCAATGTTGCCAACATGGCGCTTTTTTTACTAATCTAGTACTTTTTGCTATACAAGTGTGAGACAAGTGTGATTACGTTACGACGGAGAACTTAACAATAAGTAATTAAGAATAGCCTCCTCCGCGGGCTTTTTAGTCGTATTTTGTAACAGTAGGTGGAGGAGGCGCTAGCCTCCTCCACCGGCTTTTTAGCCGTAAAAGTAACTGTGTGTGTGGATGGACATATCTCAGGAAGTAGGAGGAGCTTATCCAAGATTATGGTATCAATCTCTTCTTTGGAAGATTCTATAGCAGATTAATGCATCAATCATATTTGCGGGTGGGGTTTAAGGGGTTAATTATTAATTTCAAAATAGGGCTATTTTTGCCGTTTTTTGTAAAAGTAGCTATTGGTTTTTTGGACATATCTCAGGAAGTATGAGGAGCTTATCCAAGATTATGGTATAAATCTCTTCTTTGGAAGATTCTATAGCAGATTAATGCATCAATCATATTTGCGGGTTGGGTTTAAGGGGTTAATTATTAATTTCAAAATAGGGCTATTTTTGCCGTTTTTTGTAAAAGTAGCTATTGTTTTTTGGACATATCTCAGGAAGTAGGAGGAGCTTATCCAAGATTATGGTATAAATCTCTTCTTTGGAAGATTCTATAGCAGATTAATGCATCAATCATATTTGCGGGTGGGGTTTAAGGGGTTAATTATTAATTTCAAAATAGGGCTATTTTTGCCGTTTTTTGTAAAAGTAGCTATTGGTTTTTTGGACATATCTCAGGAAGTAGGAGGAGCTTATCCAAGATTATGGTATCTATCTCTTCTTTGGAAGATTCTATAGCAGATTAATGCCTCAATCATATTTGCGGGTGGGGTTTAAGGGGTTAATTATTAATTTCAAAATAGGGCTATTTTTGCCGTTTTTTGTAAAAGTAGCTATTGGAATATAGAACTTAAATGGTTTATATCTTACTTAACAAATAGAAAACAAATAACTACAGTTAATGGTGTACAATCTGATTTAATTGAAAATGAATTTGGTGTTCCACAAGCATCAATCTTAGGTGCACTATTGTTTAGTATTTACATAAATGATATCCCGAACATTTTGACAAAAAGTGAAATAATTTTATATGCGGATGATACTCTGATATTTACAGAAGGAAATAATGAAGAAGACTGTCACAATAATATGTTGCAAGACATAAACAATGTAATTATTTAAAATAAAAAAAAAAAAAAAAAAAAAAAATGTTATATTTTTGTTAGTTAAAACAACTACATTTGTTGGTTGTTTGTTGAAAATGTAGTTGCCCTCAAAACAACTTACAAGGTAGTTATTTTAACTGTCATGTTCGGTTGATTTTACATGCATAATTATTTGAGTATAGTATTAAATCAACTTATGTAGTAGTTGTTTAAATTGTCATTTCTGCTGTTTTTGCTAACATTAATGTTTGAGTACACTGGGGAAAAAAAAAAAAAAAAAAAAAAACGTTTTTGCACTCTAATTATTTTGTAATCAAAATGCTTTTGCCAATGTGGAGGGTATTTTTTTGGATTCGGCCAAGTCGAATTTATTAAAATTTTTTACTTGTTTTATTCTCAAGTAGTTTTTGTCCGCTTTGTGGGCTCCTGCTTTAATATTTCTAATCTTTTTTTTTTTTTTTTTTTTGTTGTTTTATATATTTTTTTTTTTTTTTAATTAATTTATTTTCTTAATAACTTATCTCATGAATGTTCCTGTGATAAATTTTTTGCTATCGATAATTTTTTTATATATTTTTTTTTTTTAACTCAATAATAACTTGTGGATTCTGTTAGGAAAAATAATAAGGAAAAAGAATAAATAAGATGAACTCCGTTGTGAATTTAGGGCCCGTGTGTAGTAACAGCTCTGTTATTGGACGTAGCATGTTAAGTGCACAGGGAAAATTAAAGATTGGTCATTACAATATAAATAGTTTCAACTTGTCTTCGTCTACATTTAAATTAAATGAATTGAGGAACATCTTTGAGAGAAATATTCTTGATATTGTTGGTTTAAGTGAAACTTGGCTTAAGCCTGAAACTTTGTCTAATGTTATTAATATTCCTGGATACGATATTTGTAGAAGTGATCGCCCAAGACCTACGAGAGCTGGAGGTGTAGCATTATTATTTTCAAAGAGAATTAAATACAAAATAGTTTTTCAATCACAAATGTATAGTACATATGAGGCTATATTTGCAGAAGTAACTGTTAATGGCATACAAGTTTTGGTTGGTGTCAACTATTTGCCTGATGGCAATTTGGAAGCGTTTGAGGATGCTGTTGGGGATATTCTTGTACAATATTCTAATGTTTGTATGATGGGTGACTTTAACCTGAACATGTTTTGTCCGGTTAAGTCTAACTTAGTTCGGGAAATGTGTAGAAGGCTAGACTTAGTATGTCGTCATAACTCAATACCTACACACTTTGATATTCGCACAGACTCAACGTCACTTATCGACTTTTTTCTGTTAAGTTCTTCACTGGTTGTAAATTCGTCCGGCCAAATGCAATGTCCTGGAGTTTCACGCCACGCACTAATTTTCGTTGCAGTAGATATTCCGATTATCTGTCCTCAACGTTATGTTTCTTATCCAGATTACAAAGCTGTGAACATGGAAGTTTTAGAAGCAGCTTTTTATTCTCAGGACTTCAGGCGCATGTATTCTACGGCTGATGTGAATATACAATTGGGGGTTCTTATGTCGAATATCAATGCTTTGCATTCGTTAGTACCAATTGTACGGCGTAAAATTGGTCATAATAACAACAATAATTGGTTTAATTCTCCTGAGATAGTTTACCATACCTCATTGCGAGATTTAACTTACAGATATTATTTACAGAACACAAATTCCGAAAATTGGTCAATATACTGCCAGCACAGGAATCGTCTAAAGAGGGTAATCAGAGTAGCAAAGAGGCGTGCCCATTCAAGTGTATTTCAAAGTCTTGGCCACAGGCAAATGTGGAACTACTTAAGACGTAATGGTTGTTTGGAGACAGTAGATCATGACGCATCCGCTAACCCGGATGAGGTAAATGATTTTTTCGTTTCTTGTCAGATAGGCAATACTTCTAATCCGTTGGATTTGCCGGATAATAGTGGTTTTTCACTTCGTCATGTAGAGCAAGACGAATTGTTTGTAGCATTAAAGAAAATTAAATCGAATGCTGCTGGTCATGATTCTTTATGTTTAAAATTTGTCAAAATAATTTATCCATTAATATCTTCTCATTTTCTTCACCTGGTAAATACAATCATTACAACATCGGTATTTCCTGATGATTGGAAAACAGCTAGAGTTGTTCCCATAAGGAAAGAAGGCAACTCTAATGCATTGGATAATTTACGTCCGATATCGGTTCTTCCTGTTCTTTCAAAAGTTGTAGAACATATTATTAAGGATCAAATGGCTTTTTATATCGATGAAAATTCTTTGATTCACTCATCTCAGTCCGGTTTTCGTCGTGGCTATAACACAAATTCTGTCCTAATTGGTCTGACTGATTCTGTGCGAAAACTTGTTGATAACGGTAAAAATGTAGTGTTGCTTTCATTAGATTTATCTAAAGCTTTTGATAGAGTAATTCATTCTAAGCTTATAGAAAAATTATTTCACCACTTCGATTTTTCAGCCCAAGCTTGTAAGCTTATATATTCCTACCTTAGTGGAAGAAAACAGTTTGTTTCTATTGGGAACTCTTCTTCTTCAACATTGCCAATTACTAGCGGAGTTCCTCAAGGGTCCGTAATTGGACCTTTGTTATTTATGATTTATTTAAATGATCTCTTAAGAATCGTACATGGTTTATCCGTTCAGCCATATGTTTATGCTGATGATGTACAGTTTCTATGCTATGCTGATGCACAGTTCTTAGATGTCTTGGAAGGTTGTGTTAATTTTGTTATTCAAGAAGTTTTGTCATGGACATCTAACAATGGTTTTTGTGTTAATGCTAGAAAAACGAAGTTGATGGGATTTGGATCTTTGACTAATAATTTATCTGTAACGCTTAATGGTATACCTTTAGATTTTGTAGATAGGATGAAATGTCTTGGAGTTGTTATAGACAATGATCTGAGTTTTTCTTCACATATGAATTACATTTCATCTAAGATTTCGTTTTTATTAAGAAGGTTGTACACGCTTGATCTATATCTGCCACTTCGTATTAAAATTAAAATTGCAAATGCTTTGTTAATGCCACATATACTGTACTGTGCTGAGGTGATTTCTGGAACCACAGCTGGTGAATTTAGTAGATTTACTAAAATTTTTAACAGAATAATACGTTATATTTTCGGATTGAAACTTCGTAATCATGTTACACCATACGTTAAAAAATTTCTTGGTTGCGATTTCGAGAACTTTATTGGTATGAGAATATTGATATATTTTTACAAGTTAATCATAACAGGCTTTCCTAACTATATTGTACAAAATTTCCATTTCTCGCATTCTATAAGAAATCCTCAAATAATATTCCCCCGCATTCATACTGGCTTTTTTGATCGCTCATTTAATGTAAGATTAATACGATTGTGGAATGCTTTACCCAGAGACTTAAAGTGTTTTTCATATTCGCCTCAGGTCTTTAGGCGAAAGCTGGAAGAACATGCCAAAACTCATAACTTAATTTAATCTTTTTCCCTTTTTTATTTATTTATTTATTTTTTTTGTAACGATTAAACTGAATCCACTAATTATTTGTTTATGGAAATAATAATTTAAGCATTGTCTGTATTTTTTCTTAAAATTTTAGTTATATATTGAATTATTTTTATCTTTAAGGTATATTTTATATATATATATTTAATTTTTTTTTTATGTTGTTGTTACTGTAGTAGCCTTAATTAACTGTATATGGCCCTAAGGGCTCGGTTAAATAAAATGAAGAAATAAAAAAAAAAAAAAAAAAAAAAAAAAAAATATGAACAAATTGAAATTAAATGAAACAAAAACGAAAATAATAGAAATAAACATGACTAGTAACAGAAACTTTATAATAAATAACGAAATAATTGAAAAAGTCGAACAAATAAAATATCTTGGCTTTATAATTGATAAAGAACTTAAATTTAAACGACACATGGACTATATTTGTAGAAAAATTGGTAAAAAAAATTGGAGTTTTTAAAAGAATAAGAAATAAAGTATCAACAATAACAGCAATTAATATATATAATACGATTATTAAACCACATTTTGAATTTGGTTCAACAATTATTTATACATGTTGTACAAAAACAGAAATCGAAAGACTACAAAAACTACAAAATAAAGCAATGAGAACAATTTTGAAATGTAACATTTATACTCCAATTGAGTTAATGTTAAATAGCCTTAAATGGTTAAAGATAAATCAGAGATTAGAATTAAATACCATACTTTTTATACAAAGATGAAAATGGGAATGGCGCCAGAATATCTATGTGAACAAATTAATAATGTGAGAGACGTGCAACCGTATGGGCTGAGAAATGCGGGAGACTTTAGACTGCAACGAGTAAACACGACAGCGATGCAACGATCACTTTTCTATAAAGGACTACAAGTGTCTAACTCGTTACCAAATAATGCCAAAGATGAAGCAAATGAATACATTTTTAAAAGATATTTTATAAATTTTGTAAGAAGATTACAAATTAATTGAAAATGAATTTGGTGTTCCACAAGGATCAATCTTAGGTGCACTATTGTTTAGTATTTACATAAATAATATCCCGAACATTTTGACAAAAAGTGAAATAATTTTATATGCGGATGATACTCTGATATTTACAGAAGGAAATAATGAAGAAGACTGTCACAATAATATGTTGCAAGACATAAACAATATAATTATTTGGTTAAATATGAACAAATTGAAATTAAATGAAACAAAAACGAAAATAATAGAAATAAACATGACTAGTAACAGAAACTTTATAATAAATAACGAAATAATTGAAAAAGTCGAACAAATAAAATAGCTTGGCTTTATAATTGATAAAGAACTTAAATTTAAAACGACACATGGACTATATTTATAGAAAAATTGATAAAAAAAATTGGATTTTTAAAAGAATAAGAAATAAAGTATCAACAATAACAGCAATTAATATACAATATAATACGATTATTAAACCACATTTTGAATTTGGTTCAACAATTATTTATACATGTTGTACAAAAACAGAAATCGAAAGACTACAAAAACTACAAAATAAAGCAATGAGAACAATTTTGAAATGTAACATTTATACTCCAATTGAGTTAATGTTAAATAGCCTTAAATGGTTAAAGATAAATCAGAGATTAGAATTAAATACCATACTTTTTATACAAAAGATGAAAATGGGAATGGCGCCAGAATATCTATGTGAACAAATTAATAATGTGAGAGACGTGCAACCGTATGGGCTGAGAAATGCGGGAGACTTTAGACTGCAACGAGTAAACACGACAGCGATGCAACGATCAATTTTCTATAAAGGACTACAAGTGTCTAACTCGTTACCAAATAATGCCAAAGATGAAGCAAATGAATACATTTTTAAAAGATATTTTATAAATTTTGTAAGAAGATTACAAAATTAACTCCAATGGTGGAAAGATCGTTCCAAATGAGAGTAGCACGGGCTTTTAATAATTTGCCAAATACTTTATGTGATTCGATTAATACATTTAAAAGAACACTTATTCAAAATGTTTCTAATAGAAGATATCAACAATTAATGGCTGCTATATATTATAATTTTTGTTTAGGATTTTTTGGGATTTATTTTTATAGTTTCTAATTAATATTTTTTATTACATAATTATACATTACAAATTTTTATATTTATTTTATTAATTAATTTTAATTAACTTTTGTTATAAAAATACATAAATATTGTAACTTGTTTTGGAGTAGAAGTTTATTACCGATTATGGCCTAAAGGCTAGGTCATTGGAAATAAAGAAAATAAATAAATAAAAAATTTCAAAACATTCAGTTTTTACTAAACATTCTATAATTATTCATTTGTGATCTTCATTTCCAATGACATTGCCTTTTGACCATAATCGATCATAAACTTCTGCTCAAAAACAAGTTACAATATTTATGTATATAACAAGAGATACATAATTAAAATTAATTTATATAATAAATATGTAATAAAAAGTATTAATTATAAAATACTTAGAAAAAATAAGTCCCAAATAACCTTAAACAAAAATTAGTTAATTTATAGCAGCCATTAATTGCTTATAAAAAAAAATACTCTTCTATCATCTATCACACTGAACCCTATAATAGGTACCTATTTCCGGTTTATTCGATAGTCGAAAATTTAACTTTTTGGAAAAAACGAAACAAACAAAATTAAAAAAACCGATTTTAAAAACCGTCTCGATCACCATAATATAATTTTTATATTTCTTAACTTGTGCAAACAATAGTATAACAATACTATTGTTATGACATGGTTTTACTTACCTTGCTCCAACAAATGAGATTGTTTGTTTCAGGATCTTCCACTAGACGCCATAATTTTGCAAGAAATGCTGGCACACCAGCACCTGTCTCGCTGAATGCATGCATTCCTTTTTATTTTATTAGTTTGTTGAAGATTTTCTTCTTTTGGCTCTATTTTGTATACATAGGTATACTTTTTAAAATAGTTTTTCAGATTTTTTATCGTCTTTAACTGCAATTATAGTAACATAAAGATTAAATTTAGAATTTTTGCATAAAAATACCACTCACTTAACCAAATTATCTATTATGTACATCAAAACAATCAGATTTGAAGTTTGCTTAGGAACATATAAAAAACTAATAATGGCCCCACGTCGCTGAATGCATGCATTCCTTTTGATTTTATTAGTTTGTTCACGATTTTCTTCTTTTGGCTCTATTTTGTATACATAGGTATACTTTTTAAAATAGTTTTTCTGATTTTTGATCGTCTTTAACTGCAATTATAGTAAAATAAATGATTAAATTTAGAATTTTTGCACAAAAATACCACTCACTTAACCAAATTATCTATTATGTACATCAAAACAATCCGATTTGGCATAAAATCGGTTTACCGACACCTCACCAAAATAAATGAAATTTTGTCCTTTAATAGAAGAGACCACGCTGAGTCGAAATAAAAAAAAATTTTGCGTCGCTCACGCCCCCTTTTCAGTGGGCGGGGCTCCAAAGTTTGAAATGAAATTGCAAATAACTTCAAAACTACTTGTCCGATCTTAACAAAATTGGCGTCGTTGGAAAGGTCTCGAAAATATCTTTCCAATGAGGTATATAGTGTCCCAAAATATTAACCCCTTGCTGCCCAAATAAAGCATTTTTGTTTTTTTTATGATTTTTTTTTAACGCTCTTTTTGTTAAATAACGCCTATATAAGTACATAAAAAGTGTATAAAAAGGGAAAGTGTGTTTTATAAGCTTTCATAAAAGGTGCAACATGACCCCATAGGTCTTGAAATGAAGTAGTTATTAAGGGTTAAAGTTGACCATTAATAGGCAAAACTATGATTTTTGCAAGATTTTGAAAATTAGATTTTGTTGTATGGTATGGTTTAAGATTTTGTATGCAAAAGAAAACTTGTAAATATGCCAAAATTTCTGCGGCCCGGGGCGAAGCCTCAGCGAAGCCGGTGGGAGGACTGGTGGGAGGAGAAAACCCCTAAGCCCGGCCGAAGGCCGGCTATGCAGAAAAACTTTATTCTACAAACATAGTTTAACATAGCCCACTCTTGAATAAATTACAAAAAAAAAGCTTGTGTTATTTATACAAAACTTGTATAAACCGGAATAATTGATTGAAAAAGGGGTTTACAAAGTAGGCTTAGATATTCTTATACCAGTTTTTTTTCTGCGTGTAGCCATTTCTTCTTTGAATTTGCTTTTATGTATTTTCGTTAATTAACCGTTACTTTTTAAGTAAGAAAAAAGAAATTAAGAAGGTTAAACAAATTTCTGTTACTTAAAAGTGGAAATAACAAAATAATATGAATTTGTTTCGGATTTTAAAAATGTTTAACAATGAGTTACATGGCCCTGTTCCTGAAAAAGCGTTGGGCTATTTACAGGATTTAGGTGTTATATTAAGAGAGGGTGAATATTTATGTCCCCAGGGCCATGTACTCAAGTTAACTAAATCGGATGATAATTGTGATGGATGGGTTTGGAGGTAAGTGAAAATATTTATTTTCAAATTTGTTATTAAATATTTTATTTGTAGATGTTGTGCAAAATATAAAAACGTGTACAAAAGAATAGTGAAGTGCAAATCTAAAATTTCAATTCGAAAGGACACGTATTTTAATCGAAGCCATTTGTCCATTTGCCAAATTTTATGTTTTTCTCATCTCTGGGCTGAAAACATAGAATTAAAGCAAATAATGAAGTAGGTGGAAATTGGGCTTACTACAGCGGTCGACTGGAATAGTTTTGCCAGAGAGGTGGTCATTTTTGGACAAAATGAAGATGACCTTAAGATTGGAGGTGCAGGAAAAGTTGTGGAGATCGATGAATCGAAGGTTGGCCGCCGAAAATACCACAGAGGACATAAAGTAGAAGGACAGTGGGTTTTCGGCGGTGTGTGGGAAGTGTTTTTTCGTACCCGTAGAAGAACGGTCTCGGGAAGTTCTTTTAGAAATAATAAAAGAGAAAATACTTCCCGGAACTACAATTATATCGGATTATTGGAAGGTAAGATTTTAATTAATTTTAAATGTGTATAAAAATATTTCTACTTTCGTTTGTTTCATTTTAGGCTTACGATACACTAGATGTAGAGGGCTATACTCATCTTAAAGTGAACCATTCACTTAATTTCAAGGACCCGGTGACTGGCGCGCATTCGAATACAATCGAAGGAATCTGGCGCCACTTAAAGAATTACTTGCCGCACTACAATAGAAGAAAGTATTTCTTTAATGGGTAAGAATCTTTTTATTTTTTATTTATACACTCAGGGAATTATGTCGGTAAAATTAACTGAAAATGACAGACATTTTTATAATTACAGTTAAAAACTACTACTGTTACCTACATGAATGACTGACATGTAGTAACTGCACAACTTTCTGAGTGTACATCGAATTTTTTTATAAATATATTTCTATATTTTTATAGTTATATCCAGAAGTTCATGTTTGCGCGCCGGTGTCGAAGCATGGAAACTGACGCTTTTGAGGAGTTTTTGAAACTTGCCGGAAAGCTCTACTCCCCGCTCGCCCAATGCGAGCGGGTAGATGTGGAGTGGCAACCAGAAGATGAGGATAGCATCTTCGAGGAATCCGATTTTGCGGGATGGACGGAAGAGGAAGAAGTCGTCATTCCAAATAAGAAAAGAAGTGTATAAACAACGCTCCACGTCCAAATATGACCACCACCAGTCTTCAGCTGTAGGAAGCTCAATTTCCACCTGCTCCATTATTTGCTTTAATTCTATGTTTTTAAACTTGGCAAATGGCTTCGATTAAAGTATGTGTACTTTCGAATCGAAATTTTAGAAATTCGCTTTGTTTTTTTTTTTTTTGTACACGTTTGAGTATTTTGCACAATATCAACAATTAACAATTAATTAGTGCGTTATTTTTAATTTTATTGAATAAAAAAATTTATTAATTTTCCAGAAAATAATTTATAAAATTTTAAACATTTCTGCCCAAAAAACAATGTTTTTTTTTTTTGAGGCTAAAGAGCAGTTTATGGGGTTTCGGAAAAATAAAAAAAATAAAAAATTAGAAAATTAGATTTTGTTGTATGGTATGGTTTAAGATTTTGTATACAAAAGGAAACTTGTAAATATGCCAAAATTTCTGCGGCCCGGGGCGAAGCCTCAGCGAAGCCGGTGGGAGGACTGGTGGGAGGAGAAAACCCCTAAGCCCGGCCGAAGGCCGGTTACGCAGAAAAACTATTTTGCAAAGACCCATATATGGTCACGTCGATATATGGTTCAAAATTTGAAAAAGGGTGTGTAAAAAAAATCATTATGCTTTTTTTGGGCAGTAAAGGGTTAATATTTTAGGACATTATATACACCATTGGAAAGATATTTTTGAGATCTTTCCGCCTGAGAAATATGGTCACGTCGATATACGGCTCAAATTTTGAAAAAAGGACGTTTAAAAAAAAAAAAATATAAAAAAAAACAAAAATTGTTTTATTTGGGCAGCAAAGGGTTAATATTTTAGGACATTTTATACTCCATTGGAAAGATATTTTCAAGACCTTTCCAACGACGCCAGTTTTGTTAAGATCAGATAAGTAGTTTTGAAGTTATTTCGGATTTCATTTCAAACTTTGGAGCCCCGCCCACTGAAAAGGGGGCGTGAGCTACGCAACTCTGTGGGGTCAAATGTTCAAGGTCAAAAAATTTCAAAAAATTCTGAGAGGTGTCGGTAAACTGAATTTGTTCCCGTTTTGAATATTTTTGTTTTCTGCATTAAGATCCCAATGTTTGTCTTCTAAAAATTTACCTAAAAAAACACACACAAAACGGAAGAAAACAAGGCTCCAAAATGTAAGAAAAACAATTTAAGAATTATATCCACGAAGCAGCACCTAGCGGCGTATTTTATATTTTTTGTTGTAGTGTAGTAACAATTAACCGAATGACCACGAATATAATACACAGAAAACGGCAAAAAAAATATATATATATACAAGGCGAAGTAGACTACCGAAGGAAAAATTTCTGAAATTTATATCATGGTAAATGCTTAATATATTACAGTTTTCGGTAATTATTGATATTATTTAATGAATAAACACAGTTCAAGAACTCTTTTTCACAAAAATTAAACACTAACACGATCTTATTTCTAAAAAACAATTTTTTCTGCAGCGTAGCTTAAAATTTTACAAATTTCGTTCTTTTTTCACAAGTATTTATCAATGTTGCCAACATGGCGCTTTTTTTACTAATCTAGTACTTTTTGCTATACAAGTGTGAGACAAGTGTGATTACGTTACGACGGAGAACTTAACAATAAGTAATTAAGAATAGCCTCCTCCGCGGGCTTTTTAGTCGTATTTTGTAACAGTAGGTGGAGGAGGCGCTAGCCTCCTCCACCGGCTTTTTAGCCGTAAAAGTAACTGTGTGTGTGGATGGACATATCTCAGGAAGTAGGAGGAGCTTATCCAAGATTATGGTATCAATCTCTTCTTTGGAAGATTCTATAGCAGATTAATGCATCAATCATATTTGCGGGTGGGGTTTAAGGGGTTAATTATTAATTTCAAAATAGGGCTATTTTTGCCGTTTTTTGTAAAAGTAGCTATTGGTTTTTTGGACATATCTCAAGAAGTAGGAGGAGCTTATCCAAGATTATGGTATAAATCTCTTCTTTGGAAGATTCTATAGCAGATTAATGCATCAATCATATTTGCGGGTTGGGTTTAAGGGGTTAATTATTAATTTCAAAATAGGGCTATTTTTGCCGTTTTTTGTAAAAGTAGCTATTGTTTTTTGGACATATCTCAGGAAGTAGGAGGAGCTTATCCAAGATTATGGTATCTATCTCTTCTTTGGAAGATTCTATAGCAGATTAATGACTCAATCATATTTGCGGGTGGGGTTTAAGGGGTTAATTATTAATTTCAAAATAGGGCTATTTTTGCCGTTTTTTGTAAAAGTAGCTATTGGAATATAGAACTTAAATGGTTTATATCTTACTTAACAAATAGAAAACAAATAACTACAGTTAATGGTGTACAATCTGATTTAATTGAAAATGAATTTGGTGTTCCACAAGCATCAATCTTAGGTGCACTATTGTTTAGTATTTACATAAATGATATCCCGAACATTTTGACAAAAAGTGAAATAATTTTATATGCGGATGATACTCTGATATTTACAGAAGGAAATAATGAAGAAGACTGTCACAATAATATGTTGCAAGACATAAACAATATAATTATTTGGTTAAATATGAACAAATTGAAATTAAATGAAACAAAAACGAAAATAATAGAAATAAACATGACTAGTAACAGAAACTTTATAATAAATAACGAAATAATTGAAAAAGTCGAACAAATAAAATATCTTGGCTTTATAATTGATAAAGAACTTAAATTTAAACGACACATGGACTATATTTGTAGAAAAATTGGTAAAAAAATTGGAGTTTTTAAAAGAATAAGAAATAAAGTATCAACAATAACAGCAATTAATATATATAATACGATTATTAAACCACATTTTGAATTTGGTTCAACAATTATTTATACATGTTGTACAAAAACAGAAATCGAAAGACTACAAAAACTACAAAATAAAGCAATGAGAACAATTTTGAAATGTAACATTTATACTCCAATTGAGTTAATGTTAAATAGCCTTAAATGGTTAAAGATAAA
This sequence comes from Delia radicum, assembly GCA_021234595.1. NCBI lineage: Eukaryota > Metazoa > Arthropoda > Insecta > Diptera > Anthomyiidae > Delia > Delia radicum. Next base: position 15,548 of record CM037855.1, on the reverse strand, counting down.
TCAGAGATTAGAATTAAATACCATACTTTTTATACAAAAGATGAAAATGGGAATGGCGCCAGAATATCTATGTGAACAAATTAATAATGTGAGAGACGTGCAACCGTATGGGCTGAGAAATGCGGGAGACTTTAGACTGCAACGAGTAAACACGACAGCGATGCAACGATCACTTTTCTATAAAGGACTACAAGTGTCTAACTCGTTACCAAATAATGCCAAAGATGAAGCAAATGAATACATTTTTAAAAGATATTTTATAAATTTTGTAAGAAGATTACAAATTAATTGAAAATGAATTTGGTGTTCCACAAGGATCAATCTTAGGTGCACTATTGTTTAGTATTTACATAAATAATATCCCGAACATTTTGACAAAAAGTGAAATAATTTTATATGCGGATGATACTCTGATATTTACAGAAGGAAATAATGAAGAAGACTGTCACAATAATATGTTGCAAGACATAAACAATATAATTATTTGGTTAAATATGAACAAATTGAAATTAAATGAAACAAAAACGAAAATAATAGAAATAAACATGACTAGTAACAGAAACTTTATAATAAATAACGAAATAATTGAAAAAGTCGAACAAATAAAATAGCTTGGCTTTATAATTGATAAAGAACTTAAATTAAAACGACACATGGACTATATTTGTAGAAAAATTGATAAAAAAAATTGGAGTTTTTAAAAGAATAAGAAATAAAGTATCAACAATAACAGCAATTAATATACAATATAATACGATTATTAAACCACATTTTGAATTTGGTTCAACAATTATTTATACATGTTGTACAAAAACAGAAATCGAAAGACTACAAAAACTACAAAATAAAGCAATGAGAACAATTTTGAAATGTAACATTTATACTCCAATTGAGTTAATGTTAAATAGCCTTAAATGGTTAAAGATAAATCAGAGATTAGAATTAAATACCATACTTTTTATACAAAAGATGAAAATGGGAATGGCGCCAGAATATCTATGTGAACAAATTAATAATGTGAGAGACGTGCAACCGTATGGGCTGAGAAATGCGGGAGACTTTAGACTGCAACGAGTAAACACGACAGCGATGCAACGATCACTTTTCTATAAAGGACTACAAGTGTCTAACTCGTTACCAAATAATGCCAAAGATGAAGCAAATGAATACATTTTTAAAAGATATTTTACAAATTTTGTAAGAAGATTACAAAATTAACTCCAATGGTGGAAAGATCGTTCCAAATGAGAGTAGCACGGGCTTTTAATAATTTGCCAAATACTTTATGTGATTCGATTAATACATTTAAAAGAACACTTATTCAAAATGTTTCTAATAGAAGATATCAACAATTAATGGCTGCTATATATTATAATTTTTGTTTGGGATTTTTTGGGATTTATTTTTATAGTTTCTAATTAATATTTTTTATTACATATTTATACATTACAAATTTTTATATTTATTTTATTAATTAATTTTAATTAACTTTTGTTATAAAAATACATAAATATTGTAACTTGTTTTGGAGTAGAAGTTTATTACCGATTATGGCCTTAAGGCTAGGTCATTGGAAATAAAGAAAATAAATAAATAAAAAATTTCAAAACATTCAGTTTTTACTAAACATTCTATAATTATTCATTTGTGATCTTCATTTTCAATGACATTGCCTTTTGACCATAATCGATTATAAACTTTTGCTCAAAAACAAGTTACAATATTTATGTATATAACAAGAGATAAATAATTAAAATTAATTAATAAAATAAATATGTAATAAAAAGTATTAATTATAAAATACTTAGAAAAAATAAGTCCCAAATAACCTTAAACAAAAATTAGTTAATTTATAGCAGCCATTAATTGCTAATAAAAAAAAAATACTCTTCTATCATCTATCACACTGAACCCTATAATAGGTACCTATTTCCGGTTTATTCGATAGTCGAAAATTTAACTTTTTGGAAAAAAACGAAACAAACAAAATTAAAAAAACCGATTTTAAAAAACCGTCTCGATCACCATAATATAATTTTTATATTTCTTAACTTGTGCAAACAATAGTATAACAATACTATTGTTATGACATGGTTTTACTTACCTTGCTCCAACAAATGAGATTGTTTGTTTCAGGATCTTCCACTAGACGCCATAATTTTGCAAGAAATGCTGGCACACCAGCACCTGTCTCGCTGAATGCATGCATTCCTTTTTATTTTATTAGTTTGTTGAAGATTTTCTTCTTTTGGCTCTATTTTGTATACATAGGTATACTTTTTAAAATAGTTTTTCAGATTTTTTATCGTCTTTAACTGCAATTATAGTAACATAAAGATTAAATTTAGAATTTTTGCATAAAAATACCACTCACTTAACCAAATTATCTATTATGTACATCAAAACAATCAGATTTGAAGTTTGCTTAGGATCATATAAAAAACTAATAATGGCCCCACGTCGCTGAATGCATGCATTCCTTTTGATTTTATTAGTTTGTTCCCGATTTTCTTCTTTTGGCTCTATTTTGTATACATAGGTATACTTTTTAAAATAGTTTTTCTGATTTTTGATCGTCTTTAACTGCAATTATAGTAAAATAAATGATTAAATTTAGAATTTTTGCACAAAAATACCACTCACTTAAGCAAATTATCTATTATGTACATCAAAACAATCCGATTTGAAGTTTGCTTAGGATCATATAAAAAAACTAATAATGAACCCCACGTCGGTTATTATTTCTTTAATAATAAGATGAATGTTGTTGAATTTTGAAAAATTGCACTGGAATATTTTTCTTATGGAAAAAAGTGTTGCCTTCTTAATGTGCAACGTTTTTCAAATTTTACCCTCGCCCCATTAAAATGAAGCATTTTTACAATCAGAATAGAACACAATTTCATCACATATTACATTTATTTAAACAAATCTGTTTTTTATTGTTGTTAAAGTTCGGGTTCGAATCCCAGCAAACTTTAAAAAAAATTTAATGTTTGTTTTAATAATTAATTTTTGTTTTTTTTAATTATTTAAAAAATTTGGATTTAGCTCCATACATTTTTTTAAATTAAATTTTTTTTTTATAATTTTGTTTGTAAGCGAATTTCAGATTAAAAAAATTATTAAATACTTACAAAAAGAAAAAATTAAAAAAAATAGCAAAAACAAATTAAAAAAAATCGTAAATTAAATTTAACAAAAAAAAAAAAAATATAAAAAAAAATGTGATACCAATATGGGTTCGAACTCGGGATCTTCTGTATCAGAAGCCAGCACACTACCACTCTGCTACCAAGGTGAGAGTTTTCTCGCCAAAAACTTTGCAATATATACACATGAGATTGATAAGCAAAAAAAAACAAGGCAACATCCAACCCTGTAAATTTTTTGAGGGCAGGAAATGTTGCATATTTTGCCTTTTATAAGGCAACACTTTTAGAAACAAACACGGTACCCTCTTAGAGTGTTCACCTCATTTTAGAAAAGAACACGAATAAGAAAATTTAAGGCAAAGTGCAAAAAAAATGTGACATTTTTGTCAGAAAAGAAAACGCTATTAATTATGCGCTTTCTCAGGAAATGTAAATGAAAAAAAAAAAACACAGAAAATGTAATAACGTAAAAATTATTATTTTGTTGGCGTTTTGAATATTTTTGTTTTCTGCAATAAGACCACAATGTTTGTCTTTTAAAAATTTACCTAAAAAAGCACACACAAAACGGAAGAAAACAAGGCTCCAAAATGTAAGAAAAACAATTTAAGAATTATATCCACGAAGCAGCACCTAGCGGCGTATTTTATATTTGTTGTTGTAGTGTAGTAACAATTAACCGAAACCGAATGACCACGAATATAATACACAGAAAACGGCAAAAAAAAATATATATATATAAAAGGCGAAGTAGACTACCGAAGGGAAAATTTCTGAAATTTATATCATGGTAAATGCTTAATATATTACAGTTTTCGGTAATTATTAATATTATTTAATGAATAAACACAGTTCAAGAACTCTTTTTCACAAAAATTAAACATTAACACGATCTTATTTCTAAAAAACAATTTTTTCTGCAGCGTAGCTTAAAATTTTACAAATTTCGTTCTTTTTTCACAAGTATTTATCAATGTTGCCAACATGGCGCTTTTTTTTACTAATCTAGTACTTTTTGCTATACAAGTGTGAGACAAGTGTGTTGGAGGCGCAGCCTCCTCCGCGGGCTTTTTAGTCGTATTTTGTAACAGTAGGTGGCGCTAGCCTCCTCCACCGGCTTTTTAGCCGTAAAAGTAACTATGTTTGTGGATGGACATATCTCAGGAAGTAGGAGGAGCTTATCCAAGATTATGGTATCAATCTCTTCTTTGGAAGATTCTATAGCAGATTAATGCATCAATCATATTTGCGGGTGGGGTTAATTATTAATTTCAAAATAGGGCTATTTTTGCCGTTTTTTGTAAAAGTAGCTATTGGTTTTTTGGACATATCTCAAGAAGTAGGAGGAGCTTATCCAAGATTATGGTATAAATCTCTTCTTTGGAAGATTCTATAGCAGATTAATGATTAATGGGGTTTAAGGGGTTAATTATTAATTTCAAAATAGGGCTATTTTTGCCGTTTTTTGTAAAAGTAGCTATTGGTTTTTTGGACATATCTCAGGAAGTAGGAGGAGCTTATCCAAGATTATGGTATCTATCTCTTCTTTGGAAGATTCTATAGCAGATTAATGCCTCAATCATATTTGCGGGTGGGGTTTAAGGGGTTAATTATTAATTTCAAAATAGGGCTATTTTTGCCGTTTTTTGTAAAAGTAGCTATTGGTTTTTTGGACATATCTCAGGAAGTAGGAGGAGCTTATCCAAGACTATGGTATCAATCTCTTCTTTGGAAGATTCTATAGCAGATTAATGCATCAATCATATTTGCGGGTAGGGTTTAAGGGGTTAATTATTAATTTCAAAATAGGGCTATTTTTGCCGTTTTTTGTAAAAGTAGCTATTGGAATATAGAACTTAAATGGTTTATATCTTACTTAACAAATAGAAAACAAATAACTACAGTTAATGGTGTACAATCTGATTTAATTGAAAATGAATTTGGCGTTCCACAAGGATCAATCTTAGGTGCACTATTGTTTAGTATTGACATAAATGATATCCCGAACATTTTGAAAAAAAGTGAAATAATTTTATATGCGGATGATACTCTGATATTTACAGAAGGAAATAATGAAGAAGACTGTCGCAATAATATGTTGCAAGACATAAACAATATAATTATTTGGTTAAATATGAACAAATTAAAATTAAATGAAACAAAAACGAAAATAATAGAAATAAACATGACTAGTAACAGAAACTTTATAATAAATAACGAAATAATTGAAAAAGTCGAACAAATAAAATATCTTGGCTTTATAATTGATAAAGAACTTAAATTTAAAGAACACATGGACTATATTTGTAGAAAAATTGGTAAAAAAATTGGAGTTTTTAAAAGAATAAGAAATAAAGTATCAACAATAACAGCAATTAATATATATAATACGATTATTAAACCACATTTTGAATTTGGTTCAACAATTATTTATACATGTTGTACAAAAACAGAAATCGAAAGACTACAAAAACTACAAAATAAAGCAATGAGAACAATTTTGAAATGTAACATTTATACTCCAATTGAGTTAATGTTAAATAGCCTTAAATGGTTAAAGATAAATCAGAGATTAGAATTAAATACCATACTTTTTATACAAAAGATGAAAATGGGAATGGCGCCAGAATATCTATGTGAACAAATTAATAATGTGAGAGACGTGCAACCGTATGGGCTGAGAAATGCGGGAGACTTTAGACTGCAACGAGTAAACACGACAGCGATGCAACGATCACTTTTCTATAAAGGACTACAAGTGTCTAACTCGTTACCAAATAATGCCAAAGATGAAGCAAATGAATACATTTTTAAACGATATTTTATAAATTTTGTAAGAAGATTACAAAATTAACTCCAATGGTGGAAAGATCGTTCCAAATGAGAGTAGCACGGGCTTTTAATAATTTGTCAAATACTTCATGTGATTCGATTAATACATTTAAAAGAACACTTATTCAAAATGTTTCTAATAGAAGATATCAACAATTAATGGCTGCTATATATTATAATTTTTGTTTAGGATTTTTTGGGATTTATTTTTATAGTTTCTAATTAATATTTTTTATTACATATTTATACATTACAAATTTTTATATTTATTTTATTAATTAATTTTAATTAACTTTTGTTATAAAAATACATAAATATTGTAACTTGTTTTGGAATAGAAGTTTATTACCGATTATGGCCTAAAGGCTAGGTCATTGGAAATAAAGAAAATAAATAAATAAAAAATTTCAAAACATTCAGTTTTTACTAAACATTCTATAATTATTCATTTGTGATCTTCATTTCCAATGAGATTGCCTTTTGACCATAATCGATCATAAACTTTTGCTCAAAAACAAGTTACAATATTTATGTATATAACAAGAGATAAATAATTAAAATTAATTAATAAAATAAATATGTAATAAAAAGTATTAATTCTAAAATACTTAGAAAAAATAAGTCCCAAATAACCTTAAACAAAAATTAGTTAATTTATAGCAGCAATTAATTGCTAATAAAAAAAAAATACTCTTCTATCATCTATCGCACTGAACCCTATAATAGGTACCTATTTCCGGTTTATTCGATAGTCGAAAATTTAACTTTTTGGAAAAAAAACGAAACAAACTAAATTAAAAAAAACCGATTTTAAAAACCGTCTCGATCACCATAATATAATTTTTATATTTATTAACTTGTGCAAACAATAGTATAACAATACTATTGTTATGACATGGTTTTACTTACCTTGCTCCAACAAATGAGATTGTTTGTTTCAGGATCTTCCACTAGACGCCATAATTTTGCAAGAAATGCTGGCACACCAGCACCTGTCTCGCTGAATGCATGCATTCCTTTTTATTTTATTAGTTTGTTGAAGATTTCTTCTTTTGGCTCTATTTTGTATACATAGGTATACTTTTTAAAATAGTTTTTCAGATTTTTTATCGTCTTTAACTGCAATTATAGTAACATAAAGATTAAATTTAGAATTTTTGCATAAAAATACCACTCACTTAACCAAATTATCTATTATGTACATCAAAACAATCAGATTTGAAGTTTGCTTAGGATCATATAAAAAACTAATAATGGCCCCACGTCGCTGGATGCATGCATTCCTTTTGATTTTATTAGTTTGTTCACGATTTTCTTCTTTTGGCTCTATTTTGTATACATAGGTATACTTTTTAAAATAGTTTTTCTGATTTTTGATCGTCTTTAACTGCAATTATAGTAAAATAAATGATTAAATTTAGAATTTTTGCACAAAAATACCACTCACTTAACCAAATTATCTATTATGTACATCAAAACAATCCGATTTGAAGTTTGCTTAGGATCATATAAAAAAACTAATAATGGACCCCACGTCGGTTATTATTTCTTCAATAATAAGATGAATGTTGTTGAATTTTGAAAAATTGCACTGGAATATTTTTCTTAATTATGCGCTTCTAAGGAAATGTAAATGAAAAAAAAAACAGAAAATGTAATAACGTAAAAATTATTATTTTTGTTGGCGTTTTGAATATTTTTGTTTTCTGCATTAAGACCCAAATTTTATATTTGTTGTTGTAGTGTAGTAACAATTAACCGAAACCGAATGACCACGAATATAATACACAGAAAACGGCAAAAAAAAAATATATATAAAAGGCGAAGTAGACTACCGAAGGGAAAATTTCTGAAATTTATATCATGGTAAATGCTTAATATATTACAGTTTTCGGTAATTATTAATATTATTTAATGAATAAACACAGTTCAAGAACTCTTTTTTCACAAAAATTAAACACTAACACGATCTTATTTCTAAAAAACAATTTTTTCTGCAGCGTAGCTTAAAATTTTACAAATTTCGTTCTTTTTCACAAGTATTTATCAATGTTGCCAACATGGCGCTTTTTTTTTACTAATCTAGTACTTTCTGCTATACAAGTGTGAGACAAGTGTGATTACGTTACGACGGAGAACTTAACAATAAGTAATTAAGAATATTTCCAAGTACTCATATTTTCAAGTACCACGTGTTGTTTAGAAACGTAACCAGAAGTACGTAATATGAAGCCTTTTATGAAAATATTTAATTATTATTACAACATTATCATTCTAATAATATTAATTTGAAAAGTTCTCTAAATTGTACTAATCTTTTAGCACTATAGTAACAAAAAAGCGTTAGATTAATGGGAAAAGCACAAAAAAGTTTAGTGGTTGATAATGCTGTGTCTACCGAATATAATGATGATCGTGATCGTAATGTCCTAGATAATAACTCTGGTATAGTTTCAGTTGATGATGATAACGACGTATGTGCCGTAGATGATGATGACAATGCCATTTCTGTTGATACGCCGGCTTTTTAGTCGTATTTTGTAACAATAGGTGGAGGAGGCGCTAGCCTCCTCCACCGGCTTTTTAGCCGTAAAAGTAACTATGTGTGTGGATGGACATATCTCAGGAAGTAGGAGGAGCTTATCCAAGATTATGGTATCAATCTCTTCTTTGGAAGATTCTATAGCAGATTTGAATTTGATTTATTACTTTCGAGTTGCAGACCTTTTTCCATTGGTGATTTAACAGAATTGCATTCCAGCATTCCAAATTTTTCTAATATTTTCCCAATGCTTGTTTCTTGAGAAATTTGTAAATTACCATTATCGAAATTCATGTTCATACCAAGGAAATACTTTAATTGACCACAATCCGACATATCAAAACGTTTGGACAAATTTTTCTTTAAATTATTGATGCTTTCCAGTTTGTTACCAACAATCAGTAGATCATCAACATACAAAATAATAATTAATACATTTTCTTGTTTATCATCTGTCTTAACGTAGAGGCAGTAATCATGTTTAGACCTTGAAAATCCCAGCGACTGCAAAAAATTGGTGAATTTGTCGTTCCAGCATTTTGGGGCTTGTTTAAGTCCATATAACGATTTTTTCAACTTACACGATAAACCAGGATTTGCAACTACACCTTCAGGAATCTCCATATAAATATTTTCCTCCAAGTCCCCATGTAAGAAAGCCGTTTTTTACGTCAAGTTGGTGGAAATGGTAACCTCGATAAATACCAACCGCTAACACTATTCTTATAGTTGTCAACTTTGCTACTGGGGCATAGGTTTCCTGATAATCGATCCCATACTTTTGAAGGAATCCTTTAACAACTAATCGCGCCTTGTACTTTGTAGGATTTCCATTTTCATCTTCCTTTATTTTGAAAACCCATCTTGATTTTAACAATTTGATTTTTGGTGGTGGCGTTACTAAATCCCAAACATTGTTCTTCTTCATTGAGTTCAGTTCATCATCTATAGCTTTTTTCCTTCCATTCATCGGTATCTTCTCTATTAAAAATGTCATCAAAATTTTCAGGAACATTTTTCTTTACCCCTTCAGCTTTATGACCGGTAATATAATCCAACAATTTTGTTGGCAGACGACTTATTCTGTTACTTTGTCTTGTACGTACATTTTGAGACTCTTCTTCCTCACTTGTTAATATTTCGCATGAAGGCGTATCAACAGAAATGGCATTGTCATCATCATCTACGGCACATACGTCGTTATCATCATCAACTGAAACTATACCAGAGTTATTATCTAGGACATTACGATCACGATCATCATTATATTCGGTAGACACAGCATTATCTTCCTCTTCCCCCTCTTGCTCGTGGCTGCTTTGAATTATTTGTGGCTTTGTTGTTTGTTCAACCACATTTTTATAGGGAAAACAGTATTCATCAAATTTGACATCTCGAGCCAAAATCACTTTTCGTGTATCACCATCCCATAACCGGTATCCGTTCGGAGCATAACCAATCATAACAGTTTTTCTACTTTTCGAATCTAACTTCTTTCGTTTAGAATCAGGAACCCAAGCAAACGCTTTGCAGCCAAAAACTTTTAATTTTTCTAGTTTTGGCTTAACACCAAACCACATCTCCGATGGTGTTGTATCTTTATCAATGGCTTTTGTTGAAATTCGGTTAATTATATACACGGCTGCGAACGCGGCTTCGTTCCATAAGTTTTTCGGTACTCCAGACTGTACTAACATAGCTCTTAACTTTTCAGTTACAGTCCTATTAAATCTTTCGGATACACCATTCTGCTGAGGTGTGTATGCAACCGTTGTTTGAACCTGAATGCCTTTAACTTTATACCAAGCTTGTTGTTCCTTCGATAAGTATTCTGTACCTTGATCTATAGTTAGCGTTGATATCTTCTCATTTGGAAACATAGCTGAAACCAAAGCTTCGTATTCTTGGAATTTTGCAGACTTCTGACTTTTTCTTTATACAGTACACCATAGCAAAATGACTGTAATCATCTATAAACGACACGAAGTATTTCGACCCATCCCAAGCAATTGGTGTAATCGGCCCACAAACGTCTGAATGTATTCTTTGAAGTAAACGAGTTGCCCTTACCCTAGTCCCATCGAATGGATCACGACACTGCTTAGATTCAGTACAAACATCACAGAAACCGAGTTCCGTTGCCTTGACATCATCTTGGATTAGCTTTTGTTTGATTAAATTATCCATACCTGTAGTACCGATGTGTCAAAGTCTTCTGTGCCAGGTTACAGTATCAGTTTTGTTACATGAAAGAGCACTTTTATTTGGAAATTCAAAATTTAATTCGTAAAGATTACCACGCAAATAGCCAGATGCAATTTGTTCATCATTTTTCAAAATTATGGCATCATCTTTTACAAAATGTACACAAAGTCCAGCTTTTGTTAACTTTTTCACAGATAATAAGTTTTCTCTCAAATCAGGAGCGTAAAGTACATCTTTCATTGTCACCTCTACACCTTTATTAGTGATTCCTTTAACTTCACCAATATGCCTAGCTACTATTGACACACTGTCTTTCGCAACATAGAATTCAACAGGGCATTCTAAAACATTTAATTTAGTAAAAATATACTTATCTTTTGATAAATGATCGCTGGCTCCAGAATCCAACTTGAATACGATTCTATTCACCCTTATTGTGTATGTCGTATTTAAAATACGCCTACGACTGTTTTGTAATAGATTAAAGAAAATAAGTTTACGTTCTCTTTAATCTATTACAAAACAGTCGTAGGCGTATTTTAAATACGACATACACAATAAGGGTGAATGTTTGATGATTTACAAATATTATTTTTATACGCCATAAACGACACCGCCTTAGTATTTGTTTTAGCCGAACGTGCATCTCGTTGCCAACAGTCCTTAGCCTGATGCCCAAACTTATCACACTTAAAACATTTTCCATTGAAACGCTTCTTCTTAAAATTCTTTTTACTAGAAAACCCAGCTTTACCTTGATTATCTTCATAATGACGATCTGTAAACTTAGCCTCCTCAGAAATTAATCTTTCCTTCGCCATGTTGAAAGTTAGTTTGTCACCATCAACGCTTTGCAGAGCAGTTACAAGCGGATCATACCTTTCAGGTAATGTCAAAAAGAGTTGAGTCAAAATATCGCTTTCATCCATCCTTGCTCCAGAAAGCTTGAGTTGCCGAATTAAATTTTCAAAAGACATCACATGGCTTATGATGGAATCTCCTTCATTCATTTTCATTTGTATTAACTTCTTCCAAATCAAAAGCTGATTAACCACAGATTGTTTTGCAAACACAGACTGCAAGCTGTCCCACATGTCCTTAGCAGTTTCTTTCTCACGGACAAAACTTATACAATCTGCATGCAAGAAACTCACGATTCTACCCATTGCCTTTTTGTCTTTCTTTAAAAATTCCCGTTTTAGAGCAGCATCGTCTGGTGGAGAGCCGGTAAGAACTTCCAACAGACCCAACGAATCTAGGTGAATTTTCACTCTAAATTGCCAGTCATCAAATCCCTGGCCGTTAAACTGAGGGATTCCATGAATTTCCTTTATATCGCCCATAGCCTTTTATACGGAAATAAATTTGACCAACAATTTATAAAAAACAACGAGAAAGCCAAATTATTTTATTTGTTCACAAGAAATTATTTTTTCAGAATGACATATTTATAAAACAAAATTTCAACAACAATACAAAATATTACTCGATTGAAATATTTCTACAAAAATTTTAAAATTTCTTTATACCTATGCAAATTTTTTGCTGAAATGAAAGGAAATTACAAAAATGGTAGAAAAGAAACAGTTGTTTAGTATGATGTCAAAATACAAAAGGAATCCAGTTTTAATAGAAATCCGACAGATGCCCCCAAAAAAGGTTTTGCTAGTGTACGTCAACTTTTGTGATATATGTATGTGTGTTAAATATTTGATGCATATCAAGCCAAAACCACTCGATTTTTATAGTAATTTTGTATTGCTCCGCTAGCAAATTTTTGTCGGAAACTAAAAGCACTCTACTTTACAGTTTTTATCCAACATTTCAGCGCCATTGTTACTCATAAAATGGTTGACAGTTATTCGACACTTTCTATTGAGAGGGTAGTCACAGTGCGATACATTGGGGCGACACAAAGCATATAAATACATATGAAATTAGTGTCGCCACTAGATATCATTATTTCTTAGATTTTTTTTAATACAAGATTCAATAATTGTGTAAAAAAAATCAGTTTTTTTTTACTTTTTTGCAGTAGTTCTGGAAGTAGTGTAGGATTATTTGAAGCGTTCTAAAAATAATGACTAACCAGTTCTTAAGCACTAGTTCTCAAAACACCCAAAAGGAGTTTTTAAAATGCTCAATAACATTCTCTTGTACGTGTTCTAGAATTAGTTGTACAATCACTAGCTCTAATAATGATTTTAAAGAACCTGATATAACTCCTGATATAACTACTACTAGGAATTAGCGATTTTAGAAGAGATTTAAAAAATTTTCTTGGGAAATTTAATTTGTTTAAGTAAAAAAAAAATTTTTAATGAAACTAAATAAATTCAAAATTAAATTCGTTGATTACTAAACTCCTATTACTTATTATCTCTGATGGAAACGTTTCACAAAACAATAATAAGATTAGTGTTATAACTTACTTATGTAAACGGTCTGTTTGTTCCGATTCATTTTTCAATTCAATAATGGTAAATAACTCTTCTTCTCCAGAACGCCCAAAAATGCCATTTGGTATTTTGCGTAAAAACTTTTTAAGGACGCTAGCAATGGTATAAACCGAATAATTATCCACATTTACCAAACGACCAGTTTGAAGGAAATGTATAAGTTTCTTCATGGCACCTTGATGGCCGGGAGCTCGAAAAACATCTCGTCTGTTTGGAGACTCTTTGTTTAGCTTAAGTATTAGGACTAACAAAGGCCCTGGAATGTTATCGTTTTTGCACACTTCATCTAAGGAAACACCAAATTTTACTTTTTCCAAGCGATAAGGATAAGTAGAAGCAGAAGAACCAGGATGTCCACATGATGTTACCACATTGCTGAAATCCGCCGCACGTCGATGAACTCGTTCAGCCCAGCTGGACATTATGTTTACAGAGGTCAGACTGCAATAGTTTTCAAAAAAAATCTGTGTTTTTTTGAGACAACACTTTTGATTAGTATCACAGACACTTTTGTATATTCAAAAGATGTTTTCCAAATTTTTACAAAATTTTCCAAAATTGTGCTTTTGTTTTTTACGAATTTATCTCTAAACATGTTTTTCTTGGAATGCCATTTTCTCTTTCGATTTCTTCTTTTCTGTATTTATTTAATATACATACATTTTTAAATGAATATTGTTCTTTTGTTGATATCTTATATACAGAGGTCTAATTCGCTTGGAACTAAACCGGCTTAGAGCCGCTGCCAAATTATATTTGTTTCATATATCGTCGATTATTAGAGTAGCGCACCGATATAAAAATTAAAAACTTCACTATTGTTTTGTCGCAATCAACAATTCGGCTTTAAGGGGAATGCGTTAATAGACGTTACTTTTTGATGCGTTACAAACTGAGTGTCAAACTAATATATACTCACATCAAAGCGTGCAAAAATCAACGCTAGAAAAACTAATGAACTAAAAATTACGATTATTTAATGTAAAAAAAAAACAACAAAACTAAGTCATACCGTCGCTGCTACCACTATACAAACTTTTTATTATACAGAGATATTAATCAGCTGTTTAAGTCAATATGGCGGGTAGAAAATGAGCAAAATGAAAAGCAAAAATTTTAGAAAAACACAAAAGAGAATGCCTAAAAATCTAAATAAGAGACAAAAGTGTGTAATACATGATAATATCCATTGAACTATTTCTTTCTTCACATCAATGCAATGTAAACAAACCCATAAGGTTCTGGTTTACTATTTTGACATAATTTATTGGTACACATCTTTGTGGTAGATTTCCGAATTGCAACTTTTTTTCGAATTAAGTTATGCGGTAACTCCTCAGGGTAACCACTTTCTAGCGTATTTGCAAAACCAATAATAAGCTGACGAAATCTAGTATTATTTTTTCTCGATACCGACTTTTTTTGCTTTCAGAAAGCTGCAAGTTTTTACTTTTGTTGCTGTTGTAGTTTATTGTCTGCCACTCCTGTTTTATAAAAAAAAAAATAACACATACAGACTTTTTGTAAACCACAAAGTTTCACTTTTATTGAAATTATTTAATTCATTAGTTGATTTTGTTCCAAATTTTATATTCCGTGGAGTATAACTATATAAAAAAAATAGATTTATAGGTTTTTATTTAATTTTTCTTGTGCTTGTACTTATTTTCTTGTATATATTCACAAACAAACGAATTTTAAACACTATTGCCAACTCGGCGCTTTTCCCGAAAATCTAGTGATTTTTATAGCTAATATATATATTAATATATATTTGAAAACCGAATTTATCATCTCTGATAAACTGATATGATTTTGCTACATTACCAATCGGATAATATTAATTTGAAAACTGCTTTATATTGTACTAACTGATAACTGATAAACTCCCTGCTAAGCTGATATGATTTTGCTGCAACATTACCAATCGAATAATATTAATTTGAAAACTGCTTTATATTGTACTAACTTGAGTAGTAAAAAAGCGTTAGATTAATGGGAAAAGCACCAAGAAGTTTGCTAATGGCTTTATAACAAACATCTCTGTTTTTGTGGTTGGCTATTTTTAGAGTTTTGGTCAGAGATGTTATAACAAAGATTTCTGTTTTTGTGGTAGGCTATTTTTAGACAGTTTTGGTCAGAGATGTAAGCCGACTCCTTTTATCGACAATGTGATCACGGTTATGAAATGTGATCGCCGGCGAAATCGTCTGACATAATCAGAAAGTTCTTTAAAAGTAAAGAAGTTTGTATAATACTTAAAGGTGCCCCCTAAAATAGCAATATTATTGCAGATTTAATTTTTGCCCTTTTTTCTATTACCATATGTGGTAATAGATCAGTGGAGGAGGCGCT